>LBNU01016763.1:20422-34275 GCA_014162995.1 Artemisia annua | reverse complement strand
CAGGCAGTGTACCTGACCGATGTAGTATAGTGTAGTGGCAAGTACCGGGGGGTTGATCTTCTCTCGGGGAATAGTGTCGTTAGGATTGAAACTACTCTAATTTAGGTCTAAGGGTTGAGGGATGATTCTTTTTGTATTTTTATATTTTATAAAATCAAGTAAAATCTCGGGTATTTGGAAGAGTGGGCAGAATTAGTTGCTGGTAAACTAACCCAAATATCTACTAATGCAAATAAAATTAAATAACAAGAAAAGTAAAAGGTTGTGAAACTTATATGGAGACAAGTGTGTTTACTTAGATTTCCTTACTCCCTAGCTATCTTTTACCGGTTAATTAGTTTGTTACAATTATGTGGATGACGGGTTGTATTCCTTTAAACCATTCGTAGGGCCGTGTACGATCTTCCCTAACTCTATAAGCTCCTACTGCACTTCTATGTCGAGCCGACTAAAAGCTCCTAACATGAGATCACTAGAATTCACTTATGCATTAAATACAACCATATAATCGTAGTACACATCCGATTCATGTTTCTTAAGACGTTCAAGCAAGTTACCATATAGGAGGTTAGCCAGTTTTCTTATGCTTAACATCGACATCACCTACCCACAACAATCAATAACAAACCAACAACAAGTAATCAATAGCTAGGTTTCATTAGATCTAAGCAAACACAAGAGAAACCTAGCCTAGCATGTTAAAGTAAAGACAAGCATAAGATATAACGAAGCAACACATAGACATATTAATTGATTTGAAGGAAGACTTATCTTTAATTAAGCATGGATGAAACCATAGGCTTGGGAAAGGATCAAAAACCTCCTCCATTTGGCGTAAGCACCTAAGATAAACTATCAAAGAGGGCTTTTCAAGGGTTGTTAGGTGTATGGATATGATAAACACGGTTTATTAGGATAAAGGGTATTTTTAGTGGTGGCGAGTTAGCTATCTTGGTCAAATACATGCACAATGTGGCGTTGCTAAGCCAAGACTCGACTCAACTTAAGCTAAAAAGAAAATAACATAAACATAAGTAAACATAAAATGAAATGGGATGGTAGTCCGTATGTTTCTTCTACTTTTCTTTTTCCAATTTTTTTTCGTTTTTCTTGTTTTTTCGATTTTTTTTCATACACACTTGCCCTACCATCCAAAATAATACATCATAGGGGCCTCGGTTCTCCCCTTACACTTGAACTTTTACATACTTTACAATTAACTATTCTAATGACTCGAATTAAGATAATCGAAAAACTTGGAGTACTTTAAAATGTTAACGCACATATGGGGGTAATAAGTGATGTTCTTCCCATTCTTCATTACACTAGTACTTCACCCATGAGTCCCAATCGTCCCAAAACAATATATACAAGATATGAATTGACTTAGCAACCATGTATTCAATAAGACAATTAACTAAGGGTTTAAACAAATGTTGTCACAATAATGCACTAAAGGTGAGTGCATACATGGTAGGCTAAGGCGATTTTGGTGTACATTTGAGGTGGATTGTAAACAAACGAAAAGATAGGCTCTAAGGGTGTACTAGGGGTATCGTGTACTAAAAATGAGTACAAAGCTAAGGGTGTGGGAAAATTACTTGACCAATGAAGTCAATGTAATTATAATACGGGTGTAAAACAAGGGTTTATCCTAATGCCTCTTATCGTGTAGTAAATCTAACTACACGAATGTAGTCTCACTAGCGGATTTGGGATGGTCACTAACGCAAGTTCTAGAATCTAATTACTAACGGTACACAAACAAGCATACTACATAAACTTAGTAGATCGCTGGTGCGAGTCCTTGACGCTTCAACTAACGGATGGTCACTATTGCACTTCTTGGATTGCTGGCGCGTTATTTGCATAACGGATGGTCACCAAGTCATACACTAGATCGCTAGCGCGTTAGTCAATTAATCTAACACTCGGATGGTCACTACCTTATTCATAAAAAAATTTGAGTGGTACGGGTTTTTGGGCTAGTAATAAAATTCCCTATCTATGAGACGCTTATTATAACTAAAGTTTCACTCCTATATGTTGTAAAAAATTTTAAATTTGGCGCTAAAATTGCCCTAACCAATATTTCTCTCAATTTTATTACTCATCTACCATCAAACAAACAAAAATCAAGCGTAATAGCATTTTCTAAGGTGTCTTCATTTACCCCCTTACACTTAAACCGAACATTGTCCCCAATGTTCACATAAAAGATGTAAAAGTAAAGAATATGAAAGAATGAAACAAATACTCCCCTGATTCATTTGATGTGGATCGTGTGGTAACATGGTTAGATCTTCTTCCAAGATGATGTGATATCTTCAAGATTAAGGCGACGCCAAAAACTTGATGTCATGAACTAAATGTCATGTTCATCTTCTTGTCCAATATAAACTGTTAAACCTGAGAAAACAATCTAGGCAAACCTTGCGTAAAATCGGCGGTAAAATCTATACAAAGATATAATGCTTGTGGAATGAAAGTTTGCAGATTCCTGGAGTTAAAGATGCAGTAAATTTCATAATCCCGGCAGAAAAACTAAATTTTAAAACTTTTCTGGAATTAGTACCTGACGCCGTCAGGTTGTAAAGCCTGACGCCGTCAGGTTGTAAAGCCTGACGCCATCAGAACTGATCTGACAGAATTTTTATGTTTAGTTTCCAGAAAATTTCTGGAAAAACAAATACCTTGATTCCTGGAATCCTGCAAAATTTCATTATGACTCGATACAGGCATTTGACTCAAACAAATACTAATATGTATGTTCATTTTATAGTATTATGATTCATGTTCAATTCGTTCTTATAAACAAATTTAGATTTCCCTTACACTTATCTTTTGCAAAATACCTTTATATGTAGTTAAGACGAAGTTAAAAACAAAATAAAGCATTTTCACAATTTAATTTGAAACATGAACCATTAACAATAAAAATAAAACATGCATACGGAAACAAACAAAATCAAATAAACAAACAAACAAAACAAATAAAGCAAATAAAGCTTGGGTTGCCTCCCAAGAAGCGCCATTTATTGTTTGAGTCACGAGCCTGACTCTACCCTTATTTAACGGAAATAGGGGAGGTTTTCCCGACACTTAGGATTAAGTATGGGTGAAAGTAGCGATACACACCCTTAGGTTAGAAATATGCCACGTGAGGTGAAAGGGGTGAGTGAATAGCTTCCTTCATCCTAAAACTACCCGGATAATAAGGGTTAATGGGTGGGTCGGTTCCTCTTTTGTCTCCTAGAAATATATCTAAGGATGGAAAGTTGTGTAAAGGTTGAGGTTCCGGTTCATCAACACCAGGAAATTCCCTAGAACTAAGAGTAAGGTCATCATTACAAGTAGTCAAACCTATATCCTCTAGTGGTACTTGGTCCAAGGGTTCTACCTCAATTGGGATTCCTAAAGTTTCTTCTACTTCTTCCGGGTAAGTCACGGGCGGTGTTTGCCTCTAATGATGGTTGAGTATTTTGTGAGCTTGGACCTTTCGTCTTATCCTCCATCACATCTAGATCACCTATGTGCTTATTATGTATTTTGCTGAAGTCAATCCCCAACATGCACCTAGGTATCTCAAATCCTTTTCTATTCATCTCAAATTCTTGGTCCGATTCATAAGAATCATTCTCAATAACTTGATCACTATGTTCTTTTTGCCTAAAGGATTCCTTATGTTCATCATATGTCTTAGTGAAATCTAATCCAAGCATGCACCTAGGTGCTTTGACATTAACCATCTCACAATATCAGTCGGGTTCATAAGAAGCTATCCTAGGTGAAGGCTGATAGGGTGCATAGGTTTCACTAAATGAGGTATTTTGAGAGTTTGATGGAGCTACTAAGGTGATTTTTTTAAAATTTTTATGCTCTTGGTCTCTTTTTCAAGGTACTTACTAAAATCAATGCAAGATCCTGTCCTCCTCATTTCATTCTTCCATCTTGATATTTCCAAACTAGGATAATTATATTTTTCTGGTAAAACTCAAGTGTCAGATTTGGTGGATTCACGTTCTCCATAATGGTGATTGGAAGAGTGAATGGAAAGGTTTTTATGAACAAAGACACAAAGAAAAGATAGACTACGAGAAAACCTAGAAAAATAAAATAAAAATCTCACTAGAAAGGAATCTAGTGAGTAGACCTAAGTAAAAATAAAATTTTCAACCTAAGCAATAACTATTCCCCGGCAGCGGCGCCAAAAACTTGATGCGTGGGTTTCGCAACCTTCGCAATCGGTTTTTCCTCTCAAGGGATCTCTTGAGAAGCTTGCAACCCCCACCAGGCAGTGTAGCTGACCGATGTAGTATAGTGTAGTGGCAAGTACCGGGAGGTTGATCGTTCTCTCGGGGAATAGTGTCATTAGGATTGAAAACTACTCTAATTTAGGTCTAAGGGTTGAGGGAAGAGTGGGCGGAATTAGTTGCTAGTCAACTAACCCAAATATCTACTAATGCAAATAAAATTAAATAACAAGAAAAGTAAAAGGTTGTGAAACTTATATGGAGACAAGTGTGTTTACTTAGATTTCCATACTCCCTAGCTATCTTTTACCGGTTAATTGGTTTGTGACAATTGTGTGGATGACGGGTTGTATTCCTTTAAACCATTCGTAGGGCCGTGTACGATCTTCCTTAACTCTATAAGCTCCTACTTCACTTCTATGTCGAGCCGACTAAAAGCTCCTAACATGAGATCACTAGAATTCACTTATGCATTAAATACAACCATATAATCGTAGTACACATCCGATTCATGTTTCTTAAGACGTTCAAGCAAGTTACCATATAGGAGGTTAGCCAGTTTTCTTAAGCCTAACATCGACATCACCCATCCACAACAATCAATAACAAACCAACAACAAGTAATCAATAGCTAGGTTTCATTTGATCTAAGTAAACACAAGAGAAACCTAACCTAGCATGTTAAAGTAAAGACAAGCATAAGATATAATCAGGCAACACATAGACATATTGATTGATTTGAAGGAAGACTTATCTTTAATTAAGCATGGATGAAATAAGGGTGAAAAACCCTTGAAAATACAGTAAAATTTGACCTAGGGTTTATCCCTAAAGTTCTCCCAAAGGTTATACACCTAATGAATGAAAATTAGAAAACTATATATAGATTTTACAATATGATGGCGTCACGTTTTAGCATGTGACGCCGTCACCTTGCCGTCAAAACCCTTCTCGGATTGCTCAGATCCATTCTTGACGTCGTCCCCCTTTATTCGTCTCTGGGCCGTCTCTTTTTAGATTATAACGTGACGGCCTAGGCGTCACAAAGCTTGACGCCGTCACGTGTTATTTCACAAAAACTTTCTGGAGCGTCTCGTGTAATCTCATATCCACCTCTTTGTCAAAGCGTGACGCTGTCACCTCGTAAAGAGTGACGCCGTCAGGTACAATTTCCAGCATGATTTTGGGACTTTGTCGTTTTCTTTACTTTAATGCTCCAAAAACGTCCAAAATACCTTCTTTTCCAGATTTCCTCTCCAAAGTACCTAAAATGATAAAAGGAACGATTTCAGGTAATATTTGATCAAACAATTACGGATTAGGGCTTAAATGACCCCCTAAAAGCGTAACACTTTTCGCCTCATCAACGTGGCTTGATTAATCACCAGTTAAATTAATTACACAACATTGTTAATGATTTTTATTGGTGCTGTAAAGATTACTCTAAATGTTATATCTTACTTATAATTATCATATACGGCGTATATCGTTACTAATACTTTATATACACAAATATGAATCCTATAATCATAATTCGATGCGATCAAGAAATTGAAGGAGAAAACAATCAATATTCTTGCTTAATGATTATACAGGTGTTTATCATTTGTTTGAATAAGTTTTATGATAACATCAAATAGTCATGTTGGGTTTTGAGTTGCTGCTGCTCTGAGATTTGTCTAAGTGTTATTCTACTACTAGTGTTCTTATTCTACTACTAGTGTTATAAGATTCTACTGCTACAAGAATGCTACGGCTGGATTTCAAGAATACTGTTGCTAGTGTTAAATCATACTACTGCTAATGTGATAAGATTGTAAACACATTTTGTATTTGTAGAAAAGATATCGTTTGTATAGAAAGCTATTGTAAACCGTGTAGGACTCATTAGTCTATAAAAGGGGATCCTAGGGTTAGAGTTAGCAAGTATCTTTTGTTATTCACTTCAAGTTTTCTTGTAAACCCTAATTCTCTTGAGAATTTGTATTAATATATTCAAGTGATTGTTGATAAACTGTTTGAATAATTCTTCTTAAGTTAAACACTGTATTCCGCGTATTGTTTAAATTTGTTTTCATAAAGTCAGCTTCTATAATATCAATTGTTCAACTGGGATCAACAAGTGGTATCAGAGCTAGTGATCTAGAAGCTGTGATCAAGAAGAATTTGTGTTACTCAGATCTGTTCTAAACAACAACTACAGAATGATTGACTACAATATGTGGGATGTTACTCTGAATGGTGATCAATTACCACAAGTTGGTGCTGATGGGAAACCTGTACCCATTAAATCATAACCAAACAAGGCTCAAAGGAAGTTAGAGATCAAGGCTCACAGTATTATCATGATGGGAATACCTAATGAGTTTCAATTGGATTTGTCCACTGTGAAACTGCAAAGGATCTAATGGGGGCTGTTGAGCAATGTTTTGGTGGTAATGATGCTACAAAGAAGTCAAGGAAGAATCTGTTGAAGCATCAGTTTGAGAACTTCACTGCTACAAGCGGAGAGAGCTTTGATGGCACTTATAACAGGCTTCAAAAGCTTGTAAGCCATCTAAAATTTGTTGGGTATACACATCCTCAGGAAGACATCAAGTATTTTTAAAACTATTTTTTGACCCATGGCTCATTGGACCCATAACCCGCTTAACCCATGACCCAGACCTACCCAACCCAACCCATTTTCTACATATAATTTACAGTAACAGATTAGATTGAAAACATGACAAAACAGTGATATAAACTTAGCTTGACTAAAAAATGTGATGTGATTAGTCATATAGCCTGTTCACAGTGATGATAATACCAAGTCAAGTACATTCTAGCCAAAATTCCAATGTCAAAGTAACTCAGACCTTGGTGCCAAAAAGTTTTTCCTAAGATAGAAATACACAGATAACGTATGCTTCAAGACATGGTTTCTGGTATACTTGGATGATCTAGATATATAGGTACATAACAGCAGACACCAGTGGCAAAATAATGTAAACCCCAACAATCTCAGGTAAATTTATTGTGCCCGACTTCCCATCAAAGTTAAATAGAAACTGAGGGAGGGTAATGCCCATTTGAAGCCCCTATAGTAACAACATATATATTCAATACCCTATTTCACTAAGCTCGGTTAGAAGAAAATCACTAACGTTAATAGTGGAGGATGTGATACATGTCTGCCATCGGGATGCCCGTATTTTTCAAAGTTAGCACGTGACGTTGGATTTGTGAAAGCCTGATAACATTCCACAAAATAATTGTGTGCCTCTGAAAAAGCAGACTAAAAGTTATCGCTAAAGGACTTCATTTTAAAAGAACCAAAACAGGTGGTCAAAAAAAGGTCAACCCGGATCAGGATTTTTATCTGGATGGTATTGAATAGAAAGTCTCATATACGCCTTTTTGATATCCGAATCTGTAGATCCATGCTCTAATCTAAGAATACTGAATGTTTCAAATGTTTCCTCCAGACAAATACTCTATATTAGTCTCGTTTCTTCTGGAATATCACCAAGCTTAATTTCAAGATTACCGCATGGCTTGTTTCTTGATGACGTCAAATTTACCCATGATTTAAGTGTTAATTTTCACCTAAAATGCTCATTTTTTCTATTCATATGAAGAAAATATACTCTTATTTCTTCTTATTTTGGTTTCAGGGCAAAGATGAGTAAAAGAACGAACATACGCGGAAATGGAAGGACTTAAGAGCGAATACGTGGAAATTATGGATTCTGCACACACTACGGCGTAGATGTTCATCTACCTACGCCGTAGCAAGGATTTATGAAGACTACGGCGTAGCCCATCCTATGGCTACGGCATAAAGGTCCACTAAAGGGCACTACGGAGTAGCAACTCTCCTGCTACGGCGTAGGCCCCAATTTGAGGCAGAGAAGAACTAACGAGGCCAAGGAAGAAGTTACGGCGTAGCAACCCTAGCAACTACGCCGTAGAAAGCGTCTAAAGAAAACATTACGCCCGTAGCACTTGATCAAGCTACGACGTAATCCAAATTTACAAAGGTTACGGCGTGGCAACTCAAATCAGCTACACCGTAACAAAGTCGGGCCTATAAATACCAGCCCTAATTCCAAGTTTATTCATTCACTTTTCACCACACAGAAGTTGGGAGAAACTCAGGGAGCAGGCGGAACGAAGTTCTAGCCTCATCGAAGTCATTTCCAAGGGAGGATTCACACTCCAATCATAAGTTTATTGATTCCTTTGTTTTGTATTCCATTCATGTTTACATTTGTAATAATAGAATCTTGTTTTACTGCAACTATGAATATGAGTGGCTAAACACCTCTTGGTGTTAGCCTACTTATGAAATTGTTATTGTTTTGATTTAGTTTTTTTACGCATCTATTGTCTATTGTTTGAATACTTTCATGGCGAGTCTTGGGACACTCTAGTTCCAGTAGTGTTTAGAGTTGGTTGTTCCTTAGAAGCTTGTGGAATTAACCCTAGGAAGCAAGCCGCCAGGGATGTGACTTGGTGATAGCAATATCACCATACACGTGCGAATTAACCCTAGGACAACCTACCAATGCTATACGCTTAACGGAGTTAGAGTGGTGTAAGATCTGACCATGCCGCATCCGTTAGACTTGTCCATGTTAGTAGAAGCACTTAATGACTCTTGCATCTTCGTACCGATGAACCCACGGCTTTACAATAGTTTTGGATAGGACAAGGTGTAAGATAGATCTAGGTGATTTAACCCTCTGATCCGAAATGAATTTAATCCCCAGACGATATGATAGGATGCAATTATAGAAAACTAATCATAATAATAACAAGAGTAGTAATTAGGTTAGCACTACCTCTCTCTATTGATTTTCTGCTGTTTTATTTACTTGCATTGTTATTTACTTTTATTAGTTTATAAACCTTTCAATCATAAAACCCCCTTTTAAACGTGACACTAAACTTAGATAATTTCCATACACTTAGCTCTTGGGACGACCTCGGCTTTACCAACTAGCTATATCTCACACGACCGGGTACACTGCCCATTAATGCATTAGGTAGACCTTAGGTAAACGAGACACTTATAAATATTAAAACCTGGTCGGTAAAACCTGCATCAAGTTTTTGGCGCCGCTGCCAGGGAGCTTTTAGGATTTTATTTAAGTTTTATTTTATTTTTGTTACTATGTCAGGATACAAGACTAGAAGTGCTAAGCCGTTCTTGGCGACACTATATGATAATCCCGAGAGACAGTTCCGAACAAAAAGAAATAACACTCCTATTTCTATTCATAATCTTTTTTCTTTTTGTGAACATTCAGATTCAAATACAGAAGTTAATGAAGGAGATGGCATTAACTCCATGACTATGGAACAATACATGGACCGGAACAATGAAGAGTATAATAGAGGGGTAAATTCGGAACCTAAAACAGTAAAGTTCGAAATCAAGCGACAAATCATCGAGGAAGTACAAGATAGACAGTTTTCAGGAGAGAGTGATGAAGAGGACGCACAAGAACATGTGGAGGAAGTTTTGTACATTGTGAGCACTTACGGGAGTGCCCATGTCTCCACATACAAGCTTATGCCCAAAGTCTTTCCTATATCCCTAACCGGTCAAGCAAGGAAATGGTTTAATCGCCTACCTCGTGAATCAAAAGCAACATGGGAAAATTTATGGAAGGCATTTATCCAAAGATTCTGTCCACCAACTAAGTTAGCAGCCTCCTTAAGGGAAATCTACAGGTTTGTGCAGATTAAAGAAGAAACACTCTACCAAGCATGGGAACGGTACAACGAGCTCCTTTATAGATGCCCAACTCACGACCTCAACAACCAAATGAAGGTTTTTGTCTTCTATAGAGGGCTTGATGAGTATACTCGCAACATTCTTGACTCACAAAGACCTATCCCTGGGCTGACTCCGAAAAAAGCCGTCCAAGCGATACAAAGAACAGCTGAGCATGTCCATAAATGGCATTTGGAAACTGGATATGGACCAGAGATAATTTTAAACATAAGGTAATGAAGACCTTAGCAAAAAATGATGGAGGGTACGCAACAGAATTTGAAAAAGCAAGAAAGGAAAGAAATGAAGCTGAAGGGATCCGACCAAGTGAGGAAGTAAAAAGCCTGGTTAGTAGAAGCAGAAATGACAGTTTGCAGGAAACTGTGCATAAGTATATAGAGGAATCCATCAAGAGGCAGGAGCCAGAAGATGAGATGCTAAGAAAATTTGTTGAAAGCACAGTTTCGTCTCTTAAGGCCCACGACATTGGAATCAGAAATCTTGAGTTAAAAGTCGAGCAATGTACCAACATCATTAAGGAATGTATAAAAAGGGATGCCAACACCTATGTGGAACCATCACCTGAAGAAACCAAAGTGGTGGCTGCCGATGAAGTCGAACCCAAGACATTCTCCGAGAAAGTCAAATTGAGAATCGAGAAAGAGCAATTATTGCTTGATGAATTGGAATCCCTTCATGTCGATGCACCTCTTGTTAAATCAATCAAAATCGAAACTTACAATATTAAACATTTGCAGGGATTTTTGGAAGCAAAAGACAACTTAGAGGGAGTGAACTCGGTGAAGCTTAATGAAAGGTGCTCGACCATTCTCAGAAATGAGTTACCACCAAAAGAGAAGGATCCGGGAAGCTTCACTCTACCATATTTAATAGGTAACTTAAATATTAGTAATGCTTTGGCCGATTTAGGGGCTAGCATTAGTATTATGCCTTATTCTATGCTTACAAGACTCGGTGTAGGGAAGTTAAAACCTATGAAAATGGATATCGAAATGGCCCATAAGTCTATGTAAACCCCATTGGAGGTTGTTGAAAATGTTTTGGTAAAAGTTGATAAATTTATCTTTCCGGTAGATTTTATTATTTTAAATATTATTGAAGATATTAAGATTCCTATAATACTAGGAAGACCTATGTTGGCCACTGCACATGCTAAGGTTGACGTATATGGCAAGAATCTAACCCTTTAGGTTGGAGGGGAGGAGATCACTTTTAATGCTAATAAACTAATAATTCCTCCCGAAAAGGGTAGTGTTTGCGTTGTTGATCATGTGCAGGACCATGATGAATTCGACTTAGAAGAGTTTCTCAAAGGGGATGAAATGCAAGAGACTCCTCTTATCAACAATGACATCTCCCCCATTGAAAACTTTGATGTTTTCATTGATTTTGAAGAAAGTTGTCACTGGGGAAGGACATCATGAAATTAACTCTATGGATATTATTCAACCAAGAATGGACGAGGAAGATGCTCTTGACCTACCAATACAGCCTAGTTTCCGAGAAACGGGAATTAGACTACATCATTCGAATCCTTACACATTGCAACTCACATGCAAAATAGGGTTTGTCGATTTTCATCCTTTTGTTAATATTTGTTCCCCCATTAATCTTATGTCTAAAGGAAGTTATAATAAAATATTTAAAAAAGAGCTTGAATATCTAGGGAATAACTTTCTTGGTGAAGTCAAAAATGTTAGTGTGTTTGTGGGGACCTACACCTTTTTGGTTAATTTTATGATCTTTGATGACGTAACCGAATTTGTGGAAAGTGGCTTAGAAGAAATAGTTTTAGGAAAACCATTCCAAGACTTATCAAGGATCAAGATAGATACTCTCAATGGGGTAGTGTGGCTTTCTAATAATAATGATGTCACTATTTTTAAGATGCCAAGGGTGGTAGAAAACTTTAAACATTGGAGTAGGAAGCAATAAAGTAGAGTCAAACCCCTCCTCGATATTAGCAATAATGATAAAGAGAATGGATACAATTATCTTTATCAAAAAATTAAATACTTTTACAAGAAATGTTTGGATCTTGGTGATGCTTACAAGAGGGACGAGCGGGTCATTGATATGCTAGGACGCGAGTACACTAGCATACATGAAATGACCAATGGACACTATTAGCGTGGGAGTGAGTCTAACTTAAAGACTCGATAATAAACAAAAGTGCTCTTTCGGGAGACAACCCGGATTATCCCTTTCTTTTTATTTTTCTTTATTTTGTTGGTTAGGTATGTTTTGTACTAATAATTTGCAGGTACTAGAAGAAGCTTTGCGTTGGGGAACTAATTTTTGGACTTTTGCACCAAAGAAAAAATTCCCCAGGACTTTGCTATGGCGTAGCTCTTGCCATGACTACGCCGTAGCAATACCCAGGTGCATTCTAGATTTATTTAGTAACTACAACGTAGCAACCCATTTCAGCTACGCCGTAGCTACCTTCTGAACCTTAAAAAAAAGCTTTTTATTTTACAAAACATTATTTAAACTTGTATTAGTTTTTAAATGAACTTTGTGGGTGTGTTCCCTGTAAACCCTCACGAGACTTCACTCGTCCACTTGGGACACTAAGTGGTTTAAAAGGCTTGTTGCATACGCTAAATGCAACCGTGATTCCTACGAAAGTGAGTTAGGTTTTTCTTTTATTTTTCTTTTTAGGTTTTATGCTTTTGGTAGTTGTGTGTAGGGGTGTCAAATGGGTCGACCCGACTCGACCCGAACCCGATAAAGCCTTATAGGGTCGGGTTCATTCGGGTTCAACTTGGCTTATCGGGTCTATCGGGTCAACCTGACCAACCCGATAGTCTTATAGGGTCGGGTTAGGGTTATATTTTTCATACTTTATCGGGTTCGGGTTCAACCCGATAACCCGATAAGTGTATAAGCATTTCTCGTATTTTTTTTTTCAGTTTTAGCCCAATAACACTTAAATATAACTCATATTTTTTTTTTCAGTTTTAGCCCAATAACACTTTAATATAAACTCCTAAGTCCTACCTGAGATAAACACTTGTGTAGTTGTGTTAGCCCAATGTGTATATTAAACAAAAAAGAAAAATACAACTACTTTTTTTGACGCTATGTATTCTACCAACAATNATGAGCGCACTGTTACATACAGGCACCACGATGCTAAGTCGATCGCCATGAGCGCACGCAGACAAAAGCCGTGGTCAACTGCGATCATCCTCAAACGTTAGAGTCTATGCGGTCACGATACATATATCTGCGTCTGTGCGTGCGAAAAAAACTATTAGTCGCGGTCACGGTACATCCATCCGCGTCATTGTTTTTATTATAATAAAAACGAAAAACAATACAATTACTCGCCATGAGCGCACTATAGATTAGCTATGTGCTACTTTTTTTTATGTAGTTATAAAACCTCACGATAGGTGCAATTCGCACAGCGAAAATTTCTTTTATATGCTATGTGCTATACTATGCTTCACGCTATTATATTTTATTTTATTAAGTTTTATATGTTGCGACTCGCGGCATATACTTCTAATATTTGCATTAAGTGTTTTCAGGATTTGCATAACTAAGTTTAATGCTCCTACACGAATAGCACCATCAAACTTGGGGGGCT
The DNA here is from genome assembly GCA_014162995.1 of Artemisia annua. Classification (NCBI taxonomy): domain Eukaryota; kingdom Viridiplantae; phylum Streptophyta; class Magnoliopsida; order Asterales; family Asteraceae; genus Artemisia; species Artemisia annua. The sequence goes on along the minus strand of LBNU01016763.1, from coordinate 20,639 downwards.
ACCAGGGTACATAATACCACTGTTTGCGCACATCGTACGCAGGTATATTTGAAAGTAGATTGTACGTAAGAGGTATTGCAAGCCCAGTACAAAGACGAATTTTAAATATTCGCACCATCTTGCCGCAGGGGAGACGTCCTTTGTCGGTTATAAAGACGAATGTTATGTTCGCACCTTGTCGCGGACAACGCGCACCTCTGCCGCACACAGCGCGCAT
>LBNU01016762.1:0-11681 GCA_014162995.1 Artemisia annua | reverse complement strand
GTCTCTTGTACTTTCTTGAGCCTTTGAGAAATAATTCGTCTTCACGGGCTTTTCACAAGTAGATTTCATCTTTTACTTCACTTTTAAACTCTTTTCCACATCTCGTGCTCGTTTTGGGCTTTTAGGTTGCTTTTCATGATATTTTTGCAATATCCTTACCTGCACAGTCATAAACACAAAAAGATGATATCTTTGGCTTTGAACGTTAGTTTTTGGTCTAAAATAGTCTAATAATGGTGAATAAAAGGTATGTGAATAAGCACATACCAATGATTTATAAAAGAAAAGAGAAAATATTTTTGGCTTTTATAGGTTTTTTAATTTTTTTGTTGTTTTTATGTTTTTGAGAAAACGTTAACTTTTAAAAGAAGGTTCTTCAAATCACAAGTCTCGAACGATCAAACGACTTAATCTTATCAACCGCTCCCCGGCAGCGGCGCCAAAAATTGATAGTCGTAGAATCAAGCGGTGAAGCTTATAAACTCGGATCGTTGTCCCAACGAGGGTTGAATTGATCTAGTCAATCGAGTCGTGAGTTATGTGAGATGAATAAGTTTGAAAGATGAGATTTGGTTTTTGTTTATACTACGAAAACTTTTTTAAAACTTAAATGAAATAAAGAACGAGATAAAAAGAAATAAGTTTAACAAGAAAAGAAATCATAAGACTAGATTAAGCTAAAGAGAAATGAAATTAAAACTTTAAAATGTAAAAGAAGGTAAAAGGAAAATATTTTTGGTGTTTTGATTTTAATTAACGAAAAGAAAAATTAAACTAAAGAAATGATAAAAGATAAAACGTAATAAAACTTAAACTAATGTGAAAAGAAAGTTAACTAAGTTAAAATAAAACTAAAAAGATTTTAAGAAATTTTAGGACCAAACTCGCTAACATACAAGACCCAAACTCGCTAATAAAAGTTTAATACTCGCTAGGTTTCAAAAACCAAACTCGCTAGAAATAAAAATACCAAACTCGCTAACTTTAAATGATACTCGCTAGGACTCTAGATACTCGCTAAGAAATCTAGCCAAGTATGAAACTCGCTAGAACCAAAAGCATACTCGCTAAAAATTCGATACTTGCTATGTTTCAAAAACCAAACTCGCTAGAAAATCAAAACCATACTCGCTAGAATATCAAAACCATACTCGCTAGAATTAGAGTTCATACTCGCTAGAAAATATATGATACTCGCTAGGTTTTTCATACTCGCTAGGAAAAAAGAAAAGTTACCCAAACTCTCTAAACCCTAAATCTGAAACTCGCTAGGAACAAAAATAGAAGCTGGAAAATTTTTTACGTGAGAAAATGTTTAAAACAAAATAAAAACCTTTGTAGAACTAAGTAATAAGCTAGATAAAAACTTTAAATAAGCTTTTACAAGCTAACAAATCCCAAATAAGCTCAAGTCATCATTAAAAAGGCACGAAAATTTCTTTTCATGCAAAGGTGGTGCAAGACTTATGTAAGCTTATTTTGGATCAAGATAGATGTAAAGAAGCTTGAATAAGATGTAGAAATGTAAAAGAAAGATTGAAATAAGCTAGGAAATAAGCAAAGTAAAAGGAAATAAAAGCTTGCATTAAGTAAACATTACATTAAAACATTGAAATAAGCTAAGACTACTAAAAACTAACTATGGCTAAATGAGGGCTATGGAAGGGATTTAAGGAAGCCATGGAGGCTTGCCTTGTTTACAATTTGCACTTAGCCCCTTAGTCTTCCAAATTATGTGAATACTAAGCATAAACTAGAGATACAACGCTTTTAAACTATCTAAAGTAGCAACTTAAGTCCTTGTAACTTTGAGGTGATGTGTAGACGAGCTTTCCAAAGATCTTCAAAAGCATAAAAGTGATCACTAGCTCGGATTAAGAAAGTTTAACTTCATAATCATCTTGGAGCTTTGATTAAGTGTCTCTTGTACTTTCTTGAGCCTTTGAGAAATAATTCGTCTTCACGGGCTTTTCACAAGTAAATTTCATCTTTAACTTCACTTTCAAACTCTTTTCCACATCTCGTGCTCGTTTTGGGCTTTTAGGTTGCTTTTCATGATATTTTTGCAATATCCTTACCTGCACAGTCATAAACACAAAAACACGATATCTTTGGCTTTGAACGTTAGTTTTTGGTCTAAAATAGTCTAATAATGGTGAATAAAAGGTATGTGAATAAGCACATACCAATGATTTATAAAAGAAAAGAGAAAATATTTTTGGCTTTTATAGGTTTTTTAATTTTTTTGTTGTTTTTATGTTTTTGAGAAAACGTTAACTTCTAAAAGAAGCTTCTTCAAATCACAAGTCTCGAACGATCAAACGACTTAATCTTATCAACCGCTCCCCGGCAGCGGGCCAAAAATTGATAGTCGTAGAATCAAGCGGTGAAGCTTATAAACTCGGATCGTTGTCCCAACGAGGGTTGAATTGATCTTGTCAATCGAGTCGTGAGTTATGTGAGATGAATAAGTTTGAAAGATGAGATTTGGTTTTTGTTTATACTACGAAAACTTGTTTAAAACTTAAATGAAATAAAGAACGAGATAAAAAGAAATAAGTTTAACAAGAAAAGAAATCATAAGACTAGATTAAGCTAAAGAGAAATGAAATTAAAACTTTAAAATATAAAAGAAGGTAAAAGGAAAATATTTTTGGTGTTTTGATTTTAATTAACGAAAAGAAAAATTAAACTAAAGAAATGATAAAAGATAAAACGTAATAAAACTTAAACTAATGTGAAAAGAAAGTTAACTAAGTTAAAATAAAACTAAAAAGATTTTAAGAAATTTTGACGGAGTTTCAATTAGATATTAAAGAAATGAAACCTCACTCGATTAACGATGAGGTGAATAAAAGCCTAGCTCGGCTTAATAAACAAAAGAAACTAGAAAGGAACAATAAGACTTGACACCAAATTAAAACTCTTACTCGCTATGATTTTTATTTGATACTCGCTATTAGTTGAAAACCATACTCGCTATGAAAGTAAATAAACCATACTCGCTAATGAAACATAATGATACTCGCAAGAACTTGGACAAAACTCATACTCGCAAAAGACTTTGGACCATACTCGCAAACTAGTTGCCAAGTGATACTCGCAACTCACAAACATAGCATACTCGCTATACTCATGACCATACTCGCAAGACACATAAAAAAAATGATACTCGCAAGAAAAGGATTGCCAAGATGATACTCGCAATCAAACAATGCTTACTCGCAAAAAATACAATTGATACTCGCAAATCAAAGGATACTCGCAAAAAGAACACCATACTCGCAGAAACATAAACCCATACTCGCAGAACAATACAAAAAGAACACCATACTCGCAATTTTGTTTGGTTCCTTACTCGCAAAAGATGCCAAACTCGCAAAACCCTAAACACCTACTCGCAAAAACACAAAACAAGAAGCTGGACGAATTTTAACTAGAAAATAATAACCTAAACTAATGAAAATCTTATTAAACTTAATAGAGAACTTGTTCAAAAGGCTAAATGATTTGTTATATAAGCTAACGACTCAATATAAAACTCTAACCCATGATTTTTCATTCATTCGACTACAAATCCCATGCAAAGGTGACAAAGAAAATAAAAGCTTTAATGAAAAACAAGATTAAAATAAAAACTTGTAAAGATTAGACAAGAAAGATTAAAGATTAAGACAATAAGACAATAAGATAAAGAAAAGCTTTAAGACATGAAAAGTACAAATGCATTAAAATAAAACTTACACTAATAAAAACTTAACAAAATTAAGGACTAAAATCTACTAGCTTGGACAAGAAGCCATGGGGTGCTATTTAAAGGATCCAAGGAGGAATCCTTTTTACAACTTGTACGCTTAAGCCCCTCTACTTTTCTAGTTCATGAAAGTAACACATAAACTTCTATTACACACTACTAAACGTTTTTTTTTAAAAATTAAACTATAGTCCTTGTAACTTGAGGTAGTGTGTTGACGTTTCTTCCAAAGGTCTTCAAAGATGTAAAAGTGATCTCTTGCTCGAGTTTGTGAAGCTTATCGTAATAATTAGCTTTGAACTTCGATTAAACATCTCTTTCGTTTTCTCGAGCCTTTAAGAAATAAATTCGTCGTCACGGGCTTTTCTTAAGCGAATTTCATCTTTGACTTGACTTTTAGACTCTTTCCCAAATCTCGTGCTCGTTTAGGGCTTTTTGGTTGCTTTTGATGTTGTTTTTGCAATATCCTTTCCTGCACAGTCACAAACTCAAAAACACGATATCTTTGGCGTTTCACGTTAGTTTTTGGTCTTTTAAACACTTAAACTAAGGTCAAAAGTATGTGTAAAATAGCACATACCAAAATCCCCCAGACTAAGGTATTGCGTGTCCTCACGCAATGTAATCACGTCACGCCTTAAAGATAAATAATTTCACACCTCTCTTTACTAACTTTGAAAAGTAGCAAAACGTTCAAAAGAGATACGAAATCATTTATTCCCTAAAACGCCCCGGTTTTCCATTTTATTCCATATGCTACTTATATTATACTACTTTAGCTTATGACGGTGTGCTTGACTTTCATTATCTTTCAATAACGATTAAGGGTCATAGAGTAAGAACACGATTCATAGAAAAGTGACCGATTGGATAAAATTCATCGTCCCTGATTTTTCACAAGCTCCCAAACTAAGCGTAAAAACGGATCATTGTTTAATTACAAGTTAGATGCCAACGCTACTCATGGAAGTTACTCGTGTACCGCTTGCTCCCATTTTCCTATTTTTGTATCTCATTATTTTATTTTTGTGAGAGAAATGAATTTCTTCATAAGCATCTCGTTTCATAGTTTTTAGTCCGATAAAGATACCAAATTCAAACGCTAAGTAGTTATCGATCTTCCCTTAAGAAGGTTTGCAAGAGAAATGTGGTCCACATCAAGGATATTGGATACATACAAAGACTTTGGAATACATCAAAAATAGACATAAGTTGGCGAGTACATTTCACGTGCACCTCATGCGTCCGATCTAGGATCGTAACATGCACCTCACGCGCGACCAACTTTAGTCTTAACACTAGAACTCATGATCCATAAATCTTCAACATACATCCTTATTCTTTCTTTTCTTTTTCTTTTTCTTTTCTTGATACTTTTTTTTTTCACTTTTTTCTTTCTTTTTCTTGCCTTAGTAACTTCTCAACTCCGAACCTTCACGGTTTCAATCCAAGACCTACCGCCAACTGCTAGGGTTGGAATCTAGGATCCAAGGCCCGATCTCAATCCGAAGTCTTAAAGCACCTTAGCTCATACATAACAACGGGCTTTTGGGTAGCTCCGAAACCACATGCGTACTACGCTTATACAACGATATACAATACAACTTCAACTAGCGTGTATCCATGATGTGTACCCAATTTCCCAAGCAAAGATTCTCTTAAGAAGATAAAGAACTACTCATCGGCTAAACCTAACATCTTTAATTATTTTGCACAGATATGGGGTGAAGCAATTTTGTGGGAACAAAAAGACATGAGTACCTTCGATGAGCTTTAAAGAGATCCAACTACTCTATGCTTAGCATCTAACTTCTAAAGAAACTCTATCATTTCACGTTCTCCGCAAATTTAAAATCTCAAATAATGAGATCCGCGAATGCTTAGCCGATAATCAAGCCATGCATATATAAAGTAAAGTACGGGAGCCGACAAAAGAGTAGCTCCTTGTGTACAAAACTAGCAAAAGCTTTTGTGATCATCATTGGTTAAGGGAACAAGCTAGGGCTCAACACGCCCGGATCAAGTCAAAATTTTTATTCTCACTCTTACCTAGTAGGAAAGTCAAACGCGGTGTCAAAACTTTTATTCTATTTTTGCATAATTTTTATTTTTTTCTCATTTTTTCTTTGAAATTTTTCAAAATTTTTCAATTTTTTTGGATTTTTGAGGAAAAACGGGGTTGCGTAAGTAAACGACAAAGGTGAAAGTGCTAGGTCAATCAAATCGAAGATTCACCCCCCCAGACTAAAGATAAACATTGTCCTCAATGTTTTCAAGGTAAGGGTAATCCTAACAATAAATCTAAGGCCGTTTATTAAGTATGCCAAAGATACCATTAGTCGATAAGATTTGGATATATGATTTCCAAGCAAGCAGCAAGACATGGGACTCGAGTGGAGATGAGACGATCCACGAGCACGAGAGTCATCATGAATTGGGGAAATCCTGCACAAACACAAACAACCAAGCAAACACAAGATTGGAAGAGGTCGCCCTCCTCGCGTTACTTATTAGATAATAAAATAAAAAGGATAAGCATGGGGTGCCTCCCACGAAGCGCTTGTTTAGTAACGAGTCGTATAGCTTAGACTCGCCCCGAATTTACTTGTCCTTGGGGGAGCAAATGAAACACAAATTTGACACAAAAGGAGGAATGCCTGGATCAAAAACAACATCTTCACTCGCGAAGGAGTGTAAAACAAGAGAAGTCACAAAAATCACGGGAGGGTGGGTGGGGTTCAAGTAAAGTAAATTTTTGTGAAAAAATTTTCCCTCTCCCGGATCAAGAATAGTGTCCTCATTCCCCGTGTCAAACGGTAGCAAAGATTTTGTTTTCATTAATGATAAAGATTTTTGCTCAGAAGTGAGCGAAAAGCAATCATTTTCCTTCATCATTAAAAACTGCTCAAAATTTTTGTTTGGAGTCACATTCATCAAAGGATGAATTTTACCACCATCGAGTATTCCTGGATTAAAAACTTTGTCTTCACAGGAAAAATCGGAAAGGTACTCGATGGTGGACTCATCGGAAGAAAACAAATCATCCTCAAAAGAAGATAAATCATTTAGCTCAAAAGTAGATTCCTCATTGATTGTTACCATTTTAAACTCCTTTTTGAATTCTTTTTCATCAGATTTTTCATCAAAAGATTTTTTCTCAAAAGATTTTTCATCAACAGATTTCCCATATAAAATATTTCGCCATTCAGTTTGATCAGCCTTGAAATCAAAAAGTTCATCATCACTTTGATCATCAAAAGATTTTTCTTCAAAAGATTTTCCATATAAAATGTTTTTCCACTCACTTTGATCGGCTTTGAAATCAAAAAGTTCATCATCACTTTGGTCGTTGGTAAGCTCAAAGTGCGAACCAAGTGATGAAGTTTGATTTGAGAAATTATCAACTTGTTTTTGATTAACTTGAACATCAACAAAATCATCATCGTCATTGTTTAGTAAAAACTCCAATCTGCGTAAGTCGGATTCAACGTCCTCATCCTCTCGTGGAATGGAATCAAGGAGAGCGAGTTCATCGGCGAACTCCTCAAGAAGAGCATCGACTCTAGAAGTGGTACTGCCACTACTTTGATCTTTGGACTTAGAATCGGATTCAAACGGTTTGGCATCCAAGTTGACTTTTTCGGGAGGGAGAGTTGACGGTGGTTCATTCAACAATTTTTCAATTAAGCGAATATCTCCCTCCATATCAAAGACGGCTTCATCAATTTGAGGTAAAACGGGATCATTATGAGAGAAAACCTCGAGCTCTTCCATAGAAAAATCACTTCCCTCACTCGGAAGGGAAGGATTGGAAGACTCGGAAGAAACATCATTACTAACATCTTTGACATCAATACTTTTAACCGAAAATGTATTGGCGGCGTTTGTAGAAGTTTGTTGGATATTAAACGTAATGGCCTCATCCTCAACTCGGAGAGTGACTTCTTCAGCAAAAACATCAACTAAAGCATGGCTCGTTTTCAAGAATCCTCTCCCAAGAATGAGAGGAACTCGAGGATCGGCATCAAAATCACAAACAACAAAATCAACCGGGAAATAGAACTTTCCAACCTTCACGATGACATCTTCAGCGATACCTTTTGCATGAGCGATTGAACGGTTCGCGAGCTCGAGGGTCATTCGAGTAGGAGTTAATTCGGGGAGAGATAGTTGTTTCCAAACGGACAAGGGCATAAGATTGATGCTTGCGCCAAGATCGGCCAAGGCTAGGCATTCGATCATTCCCGGGAAATCACAAGGAATTAGAAATTTGCCGGGGTCTTCAAGTTTTTCGGGAAGTTTCTTTAAGACAACCGCCGAGCAATTCTCATTCAAAGGCGTGTTAGCAATATCCAATAATTTTTCTTTGTTACTCATTAAGCTTTTGAAAGTTGTAGCAAATTTAGGCATATAAAGCAAAGCATCCGCAAAACTCAAGTCGAAATGAAGATCTTGAAAAATTTGAAGAAATTTTTTCATTTGTTGGTAATTCTTTTCACGAAACTTTGGGTTAACCGGATAAGGCAATGATCTTTTAAACTTTGGTTCACTTTGGACAACCGGAGGTTGGATGTTTTCGGTCCTTCCGTTATTAGTAGGAAGTTCCTTATCCTTTGTCGCCTCGGTCTCACGGTCGACCACCTTAGGAGGTAAAGAAGACGAGGTAGTCGGAACCGTGGGTCCATCGTATGACACACCACTTCTAGTCGTAATTGCTTTCAAATCACCACGTGGGTTATGAATCGTATTACTTGGAAGAGAACTCGACGTTGACGGTTGATTCATTTGCATGAAAGCGCTCATCATTTGCTTAAGCTCATTAGTCTGTTGAGACAAGGTCGTTTCAAGTTCTTTCTTAAGTTCCCCCCTCATGTTGTTAATTTGGTTTTGCATAGCTCGCAAGTTCACATCGTTTGTTTTGATATAGTTCAAAAGCTCTGGAGGGGGTTGAACTTGTTGTGGTGGTTGATGACAAGGTTGTTGAGGTGGAGGGATATGATCATTAGGGGGTTGGTTGTAGGTTGTTGTACGGTTTTGGTTGTAACCTTGGTTTTGGTAACCTTGGTTGTTTTGAGGGTAACGGTTTTGATTCTGGTTCATTTGATTACCACGGTTGGGCACATTCTGGTTTTGAGGGTTGTTATTAAAACCGGGTGGTGGTCCAATGAAGTTGGTCGAACGGTAGCTGAGAAGATTTCGGTCTCCTTGGGGTTGGTATCCGTTACCACCCGCGTTTGCAGCGTACACATTCTCTTGAGTGTAGGTACCAGTTGCTGGACAATCGTAATATGAGTGTGGACCTCCACACGTTTCACAACTCTGATTAATAGCATTGATTTGACGATTGTTGTTAAAATTTGGATTAGTTTGCAAAAGATTGACAACCGTATCAAATTTTTTGTTAAGAGCGGCGATTTCAGGATTAGAAGACGTGGTGGATCTTATCGACTCTCTTTCAGCAGTTGAATCCCAATAGTTGTGGTGAGCAGTCATATTTTCTATGAGATCCCAACATTCTTCCGGCCGTCTTTTCATGAACGTTCCTCCAGCAGCTGCATTAATCGTGTCACGATGTCGTAAAGTCAGCCCATTATAAAACGTATCAATGATTGTGACAAGTAACATGTTGTGATTCGGACATCGATCAATAGCAAGCTTATATCGTTCCCAAGCTTCGAACAAGGTTTCATCGGGACGTTGACGGAAATTGCATATGTCATTCCTTAGCTTTGTCACCATCGACGGTGGAAAGTATTTGGCTAAGAATCTTGAAACCATTTCATCGAAAGTGTGAATCGAATTCTTTGGGAGTCGGTCAAACCAATTGGTAGCATGGAGAGTTAATGAATATGGGAAAAGGTAGAGGCGAAGAGAATCATCGGTTACACCATTTTGTTTCATACTCTGAGTGACGGTTATGAATTTATCAAGATGTTTGTTTGCGTCCTCGTCGGGTAAACCGTGAAATTGGCAGAAGTTTTGGACTTGTTGGATCATATGGTGTTTGAGTCCAAAATCTGCGGTGTCAATTCCCAAAGGTGCAATCAGGCTACCTCGTCCATACATGGTCGGCGTACACAACTCTTCCATCGTTTGAAGATCTGGAGGAGGTTGAGGTCCCACCGGAGGTTCCTCATTTTGTTGGACGTTATTGTTCATCTCTTCAACGTTAGGATGTAACTCGGGTACGATCCTTTGTTTTCGTCTACGACGACTGCGGTTAGTTGGCACTGTAGAAGAAGAAGATTGCTTGTTCAAGTTGGACTTAGAACGAGTGATCATACAAATCAAAACAAAACAAAGTGAAAAAGAAAGTCGAAATGAAAATCTTTTTGGTTTTTATGATTGATCGAGGCAGGATAAGCGGTGAAGCTTTTAACCACTAGGATCGTTGTCCCAACGAGGGTTGAAATTGATCTTGTCACTCGAGTCGTGAGTTATGTGAAGTGAATTGGTTTAAAAGATGTGATTTGGTTTTAGTTATACTACGAAAGATTTGCAAGAAGTTTAAATGACTTAAAGAACGATAATAAAAGAAATAAGTTGAGCGAATAAAGAAAACATAGAATTAAGTAATAAGTAAAAGAAATTAAATAAGGTAGAAATAAAGAAAATGTTTTTGTGTTTTAGATTTAATTAATAAAAGAAAAGTAAAGTAAACGTTTAAATGAAAATAAAACTAGTGAAAAGAAAAATAAGCTAAGTTAAAAAAGATTTAAAGAAAATTCGACAGAGTAACGGTAGGAAATGAAATAAAGAAAACTCCACTCGATAAACGATGGAGTGTAAATAAGCCTAGCTCGGCTTAAGAAATAAACAAGACACGACACTAAAAATACTAAGTCTCGAAAACTAAAGATTAAACTCACAAGTGAATACTCCAAACTCGCTAATGAAATAAGGACCAAACTCGCTAACATACAAGACCCAAACTCGCTAATAAAAGTTTAATACTCGCTAGAAAGAAAAATACCAAACTCGCTAACTTTAAATGATACTCGCTAGGACTCTAGATACTCGCTAAGAAATCTAGCCAAGTATGAAACTCGCTAGAACCAAAAGCATACTCGCTAAAAATTCGATACTCGCTATGTTTCAAAAACCAAACTCGCTAGAAAATCAAAACCATACTCGCTAGAATATCAAAACCATACTCGCTAGAATTAGAGTTCATACTCGCTAGAAAATATATGATACTCGCTAGGTTTTTCATACTCGCTAGGAAAAAAGAAAAGTTACCCAAACTCTCTAAACCCTAAATCTGAAACTCGCTAGGAACAAAAATAGAAGCTGGAAAATTTTTTATGTGAGAAAATGTTTAAAACAAAATAAAAACCTTTGTAAAACTAAGTAATAAGCTAGATAAAAACTTTAAATAAGCTTTTACAAGCTAACAAAACCCAAATAAGCTCAAGTCATCATTAAAAAGGCACGAAAATTTCTTTTCATGCAAAGGTGGTGCAAGACTTATGTAAGCTTATTTTGGATCAAGATAGAAGTAAAGAAGCTTGAATAAGATGTAGAAATGTAAAAGAAAGATTGAAATAAGCTAGGAAATAAGCAAAGTAAAAGGAAATAAAAGCTTGCATTAAGTAAACATTACATTAAAACATTGAAATAAGCTAAGACTACTAAAAACTACCTACTAAGACTACTAAAAACTAACTATGGCTAAATGAGGGCTATGGAAGGGATTTAAGGAAGCCATGGAGGCTTGCCTTGTTTACAATTTGCACTTAGCCCGTTAGTCTTCCAAATTATGTGAATACTAAGCATAAACTAGAGATACAACGCTTTTAAACTATCTAAAGTAGCAACTTAAGTCCTTGTAACTTTGAGGTGATGTGTAGACGAGCTTTCCAAAGATCTTCAAAAGCATAAAAGTGATCACTAGCTCGGATTAAGAAAGTTTAACTTCATAATCATC
>LBNU01016761.1:13811-38936 GCA_014162995.1 Artemisia annua | reverse complement strand
TTTGTAATATAAACCTATAGGTTATTTAGGTTATTCATCAAAAAGTCACAACTCCTTCAAGTAAGTAAACCAACTTATTTTTCATAATATCACAATGTTTTTACAATGTTCTTGTCATTTTATTTGCACATGCAAGTTGATATACCACTCTATTTATGTTTTCACAATTTCTATGAGTTAGAAATTTATATTAAGAGTAAAATGGTGAAGAGGATTGTTTGATGACATTTAGGAACCCATGACACCCTAAGAAGGTGTATGGTAGGATATGGGATTGTTGAAGTTGTTGGTGATAAATTTGGACTAATTACAAGATAAGAAAACCATTTTTAAGAATTTACTTTTTGCTACTGTCCTTATTTGGAAAAGGTGGAAAACTCAGTATGTATGGGCCAATTTTTGACCAAAGATTTAGAAAATACTTTTAAAAACGAAGCTATGGGCGAAAAAACGGGTAAAAACGGGTTTATAACGAAAAAGTTACGATAAAAACAAGTTACACATGTTTCTTACATTTTCAGAAAATTTTGATTGCTGATGTACTAAAGTATTTCGTAAAAACAGGACCCTAACCCTCATTAAAATGCACCAAGATGTTAAAAATGTGTTAGTACTTGTTAAGAGCTAACCGGGGATATAAAATTCTTAAGAAACGGACTTATAACGAAGGAGATACGAATTTTTGAACATAAATATTTCACATAATTTTTGACAACACTTGCACTTGGTATATTTTCAAGTGAAACCAGAAAATTCACAAACGCCCATGTTTGGAGCCAATTTCCCGTCAATAGACTCAATTTCTGGAGTCGGAACACCAAGAAACAAAAGTTAGACCACCTGGCCTAGTTTTCAAATCAATTAGCCGTTTGTTATTTGGACTTAAAACGAGTAAACTAAGACCATCCAAACATTCACAAAAACTGCCCAGAAATGACAGTTTTAGCCTAAACACCATATTTTTCGACCCTTTATCTTAAAATCTAAACACAATGGGTAAAATTTCACTATTGAACATATTTATACATGGTATCAAGCTTTCTAAAAACACTAATTTTGTTTCCTAACTCACGATATTCACTGATGTACAACTAGTTTTCCGAGGCTACTTAGGCCGTTTTCAAAAAAATTACAAGTATTATATTTTACGACGAAAAGTTATATTTTCACAAGTTTTCACCAAACAACTACCATAGAACATCGTTACACCATATATACATGTATAATACCGTATGACTTAACACGACAACATAAAATATTATTTTCGACGCTTATACATGTTTCAAAAGATAATACGAGTGGTATACATAGCATATGCATTCATGACATCATTTCATAATCTAAATTAGATTATACTACTTCATTCATATTAGGTTGCGGCTAGGAGTTGCGCCTTGTTATTTTAGTTCACTTCATAGTATATTGTTCCATCACTACAGGTGAGTTTTCATAGCCCCGTCTACATTTTTATTGTTTTCAAATCCCACGGGGGAGAATACATTGCACCATTTTCCATACGGGCCTAAGTATCAAATTCATGTACATTGCTTAAGTTACCGCATTTGCCATGTTAAAGTCCCCTATTTAGTACATCATGAACCGTTAATTGTGAGCAGCGAAGGTGAGTGGATAGATCTATTGAGGGTGACGCCGCCATCCGCGTTGGTATCACCAACAGTCAAACGGATGCATTTCATTTCATACATTCAGGGTGTTTGGCAAAGCACTCCATTTGGGGCATTTTCATCAGTCTAGCTTCGGGGTCATGAGCTTAAGGTCTATTGTACAATTTTTCATGAGACATATGTCTTGCACATTATACTTGAGGTTACCGTATAACATTCATTTTTATAAACCTATGATTTCTCACCAACATTATTGTTGACCGTTTTTAGCAATGTATTTTCAGGTAATTGAGACATCATGATGACATGCATTTTGGACCTACTTGGAGTCGCAGAGTCGACGCGTCTCACCTTTTTATTTACAAGTACTTATGTAATGTTTGATCATGATAAACTTATTTTCAAGAACTTGCAACACCATTTTTGGGACCTATTTTGTAAACTCTGATGTTTTTAATGATCAAACGATGTATTTTCAAAATGACACTTTAGGTCGTTCAATATAACCATTGTATGAGATGCCATGAACGTTACACCCAGGTATTCCATTCCGCTGCCAATCAGGTAAATTCAGGGTGTGACACATATGGTGTTGCTAAAAAAGGTTAGCACTTTGAGTATTGTATCCTGACATAGTAACAATAAGAAAAGAAAACGAATAAAATAAAACATAAATAAATTCCTAATAGCTCCCCGGCAGCGGAGCCAAAAACTTGATGCAGGTTTTACCGACTAGGTTTTAATATTTATAATTGTCTCGTTTACCTAAGGTCTACCTAATGCACTATCGGGCAGTGTACCCAGTCGTGTGAGGTATAGCTAGATGGTAAAGCCGAGGTCGTCCCAAGAGCTATGTGTGTGGAGTTTATCTAAGTTTAGTGTCACGTGTAAAAGGGGTTTTATGATTGAAAAGATTAATTAGCTAAGAAATGTAAATAACAATGCGAGTAAATAAAATAGAAGAAAATCGGTAAAGAGAGATAGTGCTAACCTAATTACTACTCTTGTTATTATTATGATTAGTTTTCTATAAGTGCATCCTATCATATCGTCTGGGGTTTACGTTCTTTTAGGATCAGAGGGTTAAATCACCTAAATCTATCTTACACCTTGTCCTATCCACGACTATTGTAAAGCCGAGGTTTCATCAGCGGCGTGAACCTACGAAGATGTAAGAGTCATTAATACCTCTACTAACATGGACAAGTCTAGCGAGATGCGGCATGGTCAGATCTTACACCCCCTCTAACTCCTTTAAGCATATCGCATTGGTAGGTAGTCCTAGGGTTAATTCGCACATGTATGGTGATATTGCTATCACCAAGTCACATCCCTATCGGCTTGGTTCCTAGGGTTAATTCCCCAAGCCTCCAAGGAACAACCAACGCTCAACACTACGAGAACTAGAGTGTCCTAAGACTCGCCATGAAAGTATACAAACAATAGACAATAGATGCATAGAAAACTAAATCATAACAATAACAATTTCATAACTAGGCTAACACCAAGAGGTATTTAGCCACTCATATTCATATTTGCAGTAAAACAATGTTTAATTAATACAAATGTAAACATGAATCGAATACAAGACAAAGGAATTGATAAACTTATGATTGGTGTATGAATCCTCCCTTGGAAATGACTTCTATGTTGCTAGAACTTCGTTCCTCTTGCTCCCTGAGTTTCTCCAAACTTCTGTGTGGTGAAAAGTGAATGAATAAACTCGGAATTAGGGCTGGTATTTATAGGCCCGACTTTGCTACGGCGTAGCTGATTGAGTTGCTACGCCGTAGCCTTTGTAAATCTGGACTACGCCATAGCTTGATCAAGTGCTACGGGCGTAGTTTCTTCATTGGATGCTTCTATGGCGTAGTTGTTAGAGTTACTACGCCGTAACTTCTTCTTTGGCCTCGTTAGTTCTTTACTGCCTCAAATTGGGGACTACGCCGTAGATGGAGAGTTGCTGCTCCGTAGTGCCCTTTAGTGGATTTCTACGTCATAGTCATAGAGTGAGATACGCCGTAGTCTTCATAAATCTTTGCTACGGCGTAGGTGGATGAACCTCTACGCCGTAGTTAGTGCAGAATCCATATTTTCCACGTATTTGCTCTTAAGTCCTTCCATTTTCGCGTTTGTTCGTTCTTTTACTCATCTTTACCCTGAAACCAAAATAAAAACAAATAAGAGTATATATCCTTCATATGAATAGAAAAGATAAGCAATTTAGAGGGAAATTAAAATTTAAATCATGGGTAAATTTGACGTTATCAAGATGTCACCGGTCAAACCTAAGAAACGAGCTACAAGGGATAAGAAGAAGACTGTTGAGAAGAATGTTGAAAAAGAATCCAAGAATGATTTGGCACTTTGGACACGCAAAGAAGAGATCGCGTTGTGTCAAGCTTGGTGTGATACGTCCGAGAATAGCATAATGGGTGATGAACTCAAATAAGTACATATTATTATCATCATTTATCCTATTTATTAACTTGTTTTACTTTATTATATATGAGAATTGGTACTTTAATGTTTACTTTAGTAATTCTCAGGTAAAAACAGGTAATAGGTGAAACTTGGCGATTTTGGACTAATTATGGAGCAAAATGAGCAAGATGTCAAAAGTCTACTGAAATCCAGCAGAGGCGCCATATCTCACTCAACAGATATGCCGCAATATCATACTTAGATGAACTCGAAGACCATTGCCTGACTTTGAAGAATTCGCCGCATGGAATTCTACCATGCACCGCTTATGAAACTTTGGTCAACGATGAAGATCAAGCTTGTTCTACTCCAGGTACGCCGCATTATACTTATGACATACGGCGTATCACTATCAAGACTTCACCAAATACAATCCAAGACACTTAAGGACATGCGCCGCATAAAGATTCAAGTTACGCCGCATCTGAAGACGGTGTACGAATATTCCAAAATATATTAATCTTGGACCCCACACGAAGTTAAGTCAATGCGCCGCATCTGCTCATTACATGCGCCGCATCGAACCCTAAGACAGAAACTATAAATACCCCAAGACTTAGACGAATTTTGTGTGCAACATAACCCTAAGGAGCCAAGTTCAGTCGAAGAAGCAACACAAGACACACCCCCAAACGAAGATATTAGAGCTGTAAGAAGGTCCTGCATGTATTTAATTCATTAAGTAGTTTTGTTTTATTGTAATAGTACGCTTTAATTCATCAGGATAGATGGGCATGTGTATGTGACTACAGAAAATCATACACACCTCTTAAAATTACTTTCCCATCAATTAAAGTTTATATGATGATGTCTTTGGTGACTTATATTAGTGCATTGATAACCTCTGTGTCTAGCTGAGCCTTGCTTGGGCTGCCATACCCCTTCCTCGCCTATTTAATCTGACGTCTTTGGATAAATAGGATAGTCATAAGTTATCATTAAGGGTGGACCCGCCGATATGATTAGAGCCAACGAGAAAGATTTAATTACATACACTTCATATAAAACTAGCAATAAAACAAGTGACAAGCTACTTAATTATCAGGACAGGTCTTCTTATAGTTTCTATTATCTATCTGTGTACGTGTATGCTATTCGCTAATTCGTGCTCGTTAGTTTAATTTACTGTTTAATAAAACCAATATGTGCCAGTCTCTCATGCTGAACCCCCTTGCGTTAGATTAGGCTATAAAACTAACTTAGGATATTAAAATACTCATTAGGTTAATTAGATAAATCGTTCCACTCTTAGTGATCGACACTCTACTTACCATTATATACATACTGACCGGGTACACTGCTCGTTAAGTGTGTGTGTTATTGATAAGTCGGCTAAATATAAATGTAAAACTTGAGTAGGCATTAACACTACTAAACCGCAACGACACATCACGCGCATCAATAGGAAACAACCAACATGCTAAGGGATTTTGGGATAAAGTGATTGAGTACTTTGAAAAAGAGGATGGTGCAAACATAACGTACAACTCGATTATCACCAAATGAAAAAATAGGATTCGTCCTAGAGTTGATAAGTTTTGTGCCATTTACGACAATTGTTATAAGAATTTGGAAGTGGTGAGAACGATCTCACTGTTTACAGACGAGCGTGTGAAGAATACCAAAATAGTGTATAAGCATGACTTTGTATTGGAGCATTGTTGGGAAGTTTTGAGGGACCATGAGATTTGGAAGGATACCGAGATGCCCACCTTTTTAAGCCAATTTCACTCCCAAGATAAGGGTAAAAAAAAAAGCAATGACTTCTGAAACCGGCTCGGATGTGCCTGCTAATGAAGAGACTCGAAATGAGCGACCAATTGGTCATGATGCCGCTAAGAAAAATAAGAAGAAATCGTCGGTGAGTTCCAAGTCTTCCTATATGGAAGATGTAACTGAGAAATGGAAAACCATTAAGTCCATGGCATTGGGAAAGAAGAAGGAGCTTGCAGACGGATACTACGAGTTGAAGAAAAAAGAGTTGGAGCAAAAGCAAATGGAGTTGGAGCTGCAAGCAAAAAAGAGATCAGAAAGCAGCGGAAATGGAGGACAAAAGATTTGCACTCGAACAAAGACTTGAATTTGAGCGAGAAAAGAAACGTGAAAAAGATATCATATTCTACCTCCAATCAATCGACCCATCTTTACCCGCATTACAACAACAAAAAATGCAGGAAATCAAATATGCGATCAAGAGAAGGTAATGTAGAAATAGTTAATAATCCCCAAAGCTAAATAAATACTACACTAGTATACAAATAAGCCTTCTTATCCAAAGACCTGGAAAGTGATAAGGCTTAATTACCTGAGACTACCAATCAACTCAAAATGATTTCTTAATAGATAAAGTAAGCATTTTTTCTTAATTTTATTACACTGAGAAACACAGGGGAGGGTGTTTGGCTCTAATAAGCTTATTGACTGTAAATGTGGTTAACAGCTTGTATTGAATGCTAAAGTCATGGCTGGGCTTTTCTTGAAAAACCTTGTTATGCTTAATAATAGCTTAATTATCCAAAGAAGTTAATAATACTAGTAACAGAAAAAGCAATAATAAATCAACTCAAAATTAATTGATTACCTTGATGTAGAGATATCGGAAAGCTTGTATGTCTTGAAGAAGAATTAAATTATATAAAAATAAATTAACAAATTAAAAAGGTTGGAGTGGCGCTAGGGTTTTTGATTTAATCGACCCTCTTAGTGGCGTAACACATACTGCAGTGCATTACGTGATGGAGGTACTGTAGAAATTATTGCCCCTAATTACAATTTAAATTTGTATAATTAGCATGTAGTAAATCAAAGAGAAGGTAATGGCGCGAGCTTTTGTAAAAGAAACTGCAATCTTGAAGAAGTATTAGTCAAAATCACATTGCGGTCTACGTATTAACAACATTTGGCTATTTTGTCATAAACATAATCAATTTAAAAGCATGGTGCTATTTTTGCCATATGCATTAGCCATATGGTTTTTGAAACTCAACAAGTTTTATAACGTTTTTTGATGAGGAATATAAACCCTTTTTAAAAGTTTGCTTGAACTAGCCAAAATGAAAGCAATTTGGAAAAAAAGTGATCCGCGATAACTATAGTTGAACTCCGAGATATAATTGTCAGGGTGCATGTTGGTCCCATACTTAGTAGACATTGATAGTGCAATAAAATTGAAATAAACACTCTAAATCGAACACTGACACCAGAATCAACGCACTGTTGATTCTGAAATTGCATGTCATACTACTGAAAGTGATGACATCAAATAATCCTGATACTTCAGTGTCAATTTCCCCCCTATTATGCTCATGTATATTGCTTATTATGTGGATATATACTTTGATTCCTCTATATTTTGTATCCAGGTCACAAGTGAGCATAGGAGCTAAAGAGACGCGGAAAATGGAAAGAATGTGCCAAGACAAACAAATTCAAGTATGCTGAAGGAAGCTACGGCGTAACATCATCTCTCAATTACGCTGTAGCATGGAGTTTAACTATGAAGCTAAAGTCAACGCGGACCAAGAGCTACGGCGTAACCAAATATGTGGTTTACGCCGTAAACTATTNCATAGGAGCTAAAGAGACGCGGAAAATGGAAAGAATGTGCCAAGACAAACAAATTCAAGTATGCTGAAGGAAGCTACGGCGTAACATCATCTCTCAATTACGCTGTAGCATGGAGTTTAACTATGAAGACTAAAGTCAACGCGGACCAAGAGCTACGGCGTAACCAAATATGTGGTTTACGCCGTAAACTATTCAAGACTTGAAGAATCTTCAGAATGAAAGTCTACGCCGTAACATAACTCTGGAGTTACGGCGTAGCAATGTGTACGAGAGTAGTCAAAGCTCATTTCTCAACTTACGGCGTAGATCTACTTTGGGACTACGGCGTAGACATGACTACAAAAGAAATATCAGATCCGAGAATATATCTATGGCGTAGAACATTTGAAGACTACGACATAGAAGAAACCCTACTATCGAAGTTACGGCGTAGCAGTTCATCAACTACACCGTAAACACCAGATCTGGATAAGATTTCATTAGCTACAGTGTAGCACATTTATCATCTACGACGTAGCTCTGATCGGCCTATAAATACAACCTGATGACGTCAAATTTACCCATGATTTAAGTGTTAATTTCCCCTTAAAATGCTCATATTTTCTATTTGTATGAAGAATATATACTCTTATTTCTTCCTATTTTGGTTTCAGGGTAAAGATGAGTAAAAGAACGAACATACGCCGAAATAGAAGGACTTAGAAGCAAATATGTGGAAATTATGGATTCTGCACTCACTACGGCGTAGAGGTTCATCTACCTACGCCGTAGTAAGATTTTATGAAGATTACGGCGTAGAGGTTCATCTACCTACGCCGTAAGAAGGAATTTATGAAGACTACGGCGTAGCCTATCCTACGGCTACGGCGTAGAGATCCACTAAAGGGCTCTACGGAGTAAGCAACTCTCCAGCTGCGACGTAAGCCCCAATTTGAGGCAGAGAAGAACTAACGAGGCCAAGGAAGAAGTTACGGTGTAGCAACCCTAGCAACTACGCCGTAGGAAGCATCTTATGAAGACATTACGCCCGTAGCACTTGATCAAGCTACGAAGTAACACTAATTTGCAAAGGTTACGGCGTAGCAATCCAATCAGCTACGCCGTAACAAAGTCGGGTTTATAAATACCAGCCCTAATTCCGAGTTTATTCATTCACTTTTCACCACACAGAAGTTGGGAGAAACTCAGGGAGCAGGAGGAACGAAGTTCTAGCCTCATAGAAGTCATTTCCAAGGGAGAATTCACACACCAATCATAAGTTTCTTCATTCCTTTGTTTTGTATTCGATTCATGTTTACATTTGTGATAATACAATCTTGTTTTACTGCAACTATGAATATGAGTGGCTAAACACCTCTTGGTGTTAGCCTAGTTATGAAATTGTTATTGTTATGATATAGTTTTCTACGCATCTATTATCTATTGTTTGAATACTTTCATGGCGAGTCTTGGGACACTCTAGTTCCCATAGTGTTTAGCATTGGTTGTTCCCTAGAGACTTGTGGAATTAACCCTAGGAAGCAAGTCGCTAGGGATGTGACTTGGTGATAGCAATATCACCATACACGTGCGAATTAACCCTAGGACCACCTACCGATGCTATTCGCTTAAGGAGTTAGAGGGGTGTAAGATCTGACCATGCCGCATCGGTTAGACTTGTCCATGTTAGTAGAGGCACTTAATGACTCTTACATTTTCGTACCGATGAACCCAAGGCTTTACAATAGTTTTGGATAGGACAAGGTGTAAGATAGACGTAGGTGATTTAACCCTCTGATCCGAAATGAATTAAATCCCCAGACGATATGATAGGATGCACTTATAGATAAAGAATCATAATGATAACAAGAGTAGTAATTAGGTTAGCAATGTTTCACTCTATTGACATTTCTTCTATTTATTTACTTGTCTTGTATTTACTTTTATTAGTTTAATTAATCTTTCAACTCAAAAACCCCTTTTAAACGTGACACGAAACTTAGATAATTTCCATACACTTAGCTCTTGGGACGACCTCGGCTTTACCAACTAGCTATACCAGACACGATCGGGTACACTGCCCGTTAGTGCATTAAGGTAGACCTTAGGAAAACGAGACTAATATAAATATTAAAATCTGGTCAGTAAAATCTGCATCACAACCCTAATTTCTGCATTTTGATATACCACTTTCTCACACACAAAGTCAGAGATCGTTGGGAGCTTTTAGAAGGCCATTCTACAGCAGCATACAGAGGCTTTCCAAGGGAGAAATCATGCTTCATTCCATAAGTTTTAGCATTTCATATTTCATTTTACATTTCGAACTCATGTCTTGTATTAACATTATTTCGAGTGTTCAATTCAATATGATTGGCTAAGCACCTCTGGTGCTAGCCTAGTTATGATTCCTATATTGTTTTAATCATGTTTCCGTACTTTTCTTAAATGCTTTTACGTGTGTGCATACTTAGTTTATCTTGGGAACCTCTAATTCTGGTAGTTTTGAGATGCGGTTGTATCCGTTACGCTTTATGTGGTTGAATTAAGACCCCAACCCATTTAGTAGGCTAGAAGAATTGACCATAGGACACTAGCCTGATGGATTGCGAGGAAATGGGATGGATGACAACTGACCATACGTCGGCTTACTAGCATGGGATGACAACTGACCATACTGCCTTATGTGCGAATTGACCATAGGATCACCTTCTGATGTTTGATGAACATAAGAGTTAGAGAAATGGCCTATGATCGTGACAACAGGCCATTAAAGATAAGTCTAGCATGTAGTGACACTTAATGACTCAAACCCATCTACTATACGTCAGCTTACTAGCATGGGGTATTGCCTATGGTTCCTGGCAGGATTCGGGGGAGATAGGCTAGGGAACTTGACCATATGCACCTAGTGATATATGTCCGCCCCACCTAAAGCATAAGATTAGTTTAATAGGGAACATAACCATAAGCGATATAGGATGAGTAATTAGGTTAGCACACTTCTCTCTTATTGCTCACAACTCTACGTTTATTGGCTTTCTGTTATTAATTTCATTTCAATACAATCAATCAACCATTTTTGTTAATTTAATTAGTGACATTAGACTTAGACATAGTCCGCACCACATAGCTCTTGGGACGACCTCGGAGTTACCATTACTAGCCTACACACGGCCGGATTCTCTGTCGGTTAGTGCATAAGGGTAGACCATAGGTAAAACGAGAACTATAAATATTAAAACCTGGTCAGTAAAACCTGCATCAGAAAGTTTGAAAAACCCTTGCAACCATAAGTATGAAGTTGCACAACTGAATCTAAATATAACTTGGGCCCATTAAAATTTTAGTAAAGCTTCAGTTTTTTCATATCGTGTGGTTACCTATTTGTATCTAATAAATGGTTAACTAATTACACATCATTTGAATTCTAGACAAATCATGAAGATGGGTCAAATAACTTACATCTTAAACATTAAATTTGGCAAGATTTTGTGCTATAGAAAAAGTATTGATAATGTACTACTTGCTGCTTAATTTGGTCTGTTTGATGTGTTTGAAATGAATCACAACCTGTATCAAAAAATAAAATGGGTCAAATTTACTTGATTTAGTATCTATCATTGGTCTGTAGCTTATTTAATTCTACTATTTAAATTTGTAGGTGACGAGCCATGCTATACAGGGGTACCGACGTCCATAATTGTCGAAACGGGAATGGCCATTTGGTGATGTTATCTCTATTGTCGAAACGGGAATGGCCTGTGCAAAGGTGTCTTGGTCAGTGCAAAGGCGTCTTGGTCAGTGAAAAGGTGTCTTGGTTAGTTGCTTTATGATCGCGTCGTGTTTATGTGATTGGAATGCATGTTTTTTTACAATCAGCTTTGAGTTTCAACTTTCGTTACAGTTTTTGATGGGCTATTTGTTGTCTTTGGTTGTATTTGATGCCGCTTGACGTTCTCGATCTTAGTTGTTGAGTTGGTGTCCTATTAAACATAGACGCAACAATCGTGGAATCTATAATATATAATAAAAAAAGCTTTTTTACAAGTCTCCTAAGCACGGAGCATTAAAAATTCGTTTAATGCTATGACGTGGACTTCCTTATTTAGATCGAAAGTACAACACCCTAATGCAATATTTTTTAAAAACTCAAATAACAAGTCAACTAAACTATACACTCTCTCAGACGCTCCTTGGTGACTTATTTGTGTAAAGTATTGAACAGCATTTATCATTTTAACACCTTCTTCTTCACATTCAAATCGATAGGTTCAAATTCAATATTCAGTTTCTTAACAACATTTAATGAAAACACGTTCCAAAAATCACCAATTCAAAATCATCATTTCGAATCTGTACAAGATCCCTTCAAAAGTATATCTCCCCGATTCAAAAAAACAAGCACATAATTGCAAATCAAGACACCAGAGCATCATTCAAGATCAAGAAATATTGGTTACATTAAGAAAAAATAATTCTTACATCACTATGCAAGTGATTTGTACACTGTGTGGTAAGTATCCATTTAATTTTATATTTAGGGTTTCATTTTATGTGTTGCAAATTACTATTATTTCTGTAATTAATTACTTGATGAATTAATTTTAATATTTGTGTTTAATCAGAACCCTAAAAAAATTGGGGAAAATCACCTTGATAAAGAACATTACAATTATTTTATTTCGATTCAAATATATGATACATTTCAATTGATTATGTTATAAATATTATAATTTATCCGTGTTTAATGAGAACCCAAAATATTTTTGTGGGGAAATCACCTTGATATATTTTGATTGATTATGTTATAATAATTTTTGTAGGTAGAATGTGATTGAGGAAGATTAAGCAAGTTTTACAAGTTTTATCTCTTTTCATTTTTCAGTTTAATTGGTAATAGATGATATGGATTGATGAAAATGAGTATTTTTAGTTTTAATATTTTCATGGATCTGATTTTAATTATAATTTTATATATTTGATGTGCTATCAGGAAGTTGATTCTCAATAGGGCTAATCAGTACTGGGGTCTGATTGTTTTTAACCGTTTTTGGCATATGGTTTATGGTTTTGAGTTTGGACCAATGTGGATTGATTCGGTTGAAATGTGGGGCGAGGTTGAAAGGACGATTTTATGCCAACCCTGAAGCTAAGATGTTCATCATTAGGATCCGTGGGTACGACTCCTTACTCTTATTGTTTTTCATAATTTTTCATCTTAAAATTTATTGCAATGCTTTGGTTTTGATGAGCTGACAACATCATATTCTAATTTATTTTTATATTTTTTGATGTTTAGTATCAATGCCATAGACCAAAAATCAAAAAGATCTTGCAGCTCTTGCGTAGAGACAAGTAATTTTTAGTTAGTCCGATTGTAATCATCTGTTCTGTTTAAAGTTGAATAATCGGGCAGTATTAGACAACTTCATGAGCTGACAACTTCAAATTTATTGCAATGCTTTGGTTTTGATGAGTTGACAACTTCATTCTTTGTGTTTATTTGGGTCGCGAAATATTTGCTTTTCAAGGTTTCATATTGAAACTTCGTATCGAATGCTCGTATAACGGTTGTTACTGATTGGTTATTAAAATGAATACTGTTGGGGGTTGTTTGGAGTCATTTATTAAAATTGCTTTCATGTCTTCTTTAATCTATTTAAGATTAATTTGAAATTGCTTATTCAAACTGCTAATAGTGGTTGTACGTGATTGCTTATTAGTGTAACTACTCTTGTTTCGATAGCTTATTGAAAAATGATACATCATCAATACATGTGAAATGAAACGGGTTGTAGGAGTGATTAAGTTATATAATCAACTACAATAGTTTGAAAATCAAATTTGTATTACGCTCGTATACCTGTGAGTGGTAAAATTTGGTTTCCATGTTACAGAGTGCTTATGGGTAGCATGCAATAGCCATAGCTCTTTCATTGATGGAGGCTTATTCGTAGAGCGTCCAACCTGAGCAAACGACATCAACATATTTTTTAAGCAAAACTGGGAGTAGAGGGCCTTCGTCCTCAGGTGAGGATAAAACTTTTTAATGATTTGAGTTATGATACTTGCTTTTGGTTTACATAATAACTTTAAACATAAATTCATTATAGACAGCAATGGATTGAACGTGTGGTGTATGCTTATTCATACACCTTTTATTTACCAAATTAAGACCAAAACGACCAAAAACTAACCATAAATGCCAAAGATATTGTGTTTTTGCGTTTGTGATTGTGCAGGTACGGATATTTCAGAAAAGACATCAAAATCACAAAAACCCGACAAAAACGAGCACGAGAATGGAAAGTGTCAAAAGCAGAAGCCGGGGAAGTCAAATAGTCAAAGTCGAGCTCAAAAAGTCAAAAATCAAACTTGAATAATCAATTCTTGTCAAGATTAGTCCCTGGATAAAGTTTGGAAGAATTGGCAGAATTAGTCCCTCCACTTTCAGGAATTGTCAAAATCAGTCCCTTGAAGATGTAATTGAAGAAAATGACAAATGAGACCTCAAAGAATCATGGAGTTAACAAAAATGGCCCTTGGAATGAAGATTCAAAAATTACAGCATTGGTCCTTGGAGTTTTCAGAATTACATATTAGGTCCTTAAAAGTTTATTTAAACCAAATCCATATACCACTTCCAAAATCTGGTCCAACCTTATAATTCCCCAAGCCCAAAATCCCTTATAATTCCCCAAGCCCAAAATAACATAAAAACCCCACGAGCCCAAACCCCTCAACCCGGTCAACTCCCTCACTTAAACAAGTCAAACAAACATAAAAAAATATTACCCGCCCCCCTTTTAACCAATTTACCAAGATTACATGAAGCCTAGAACACTATTCACTTGAGTAAATCCCAAATTCACTGAGATTAAGGGCACAATGGTCTAATTGCTCAAAGTTCTAGAAGCTGACAACGTGTCAGAAGGTGCCAGGTCACGTATCCGCGTGAAAATCAGTGCCTCATGATTGGGGAATTTAATCCAAGGGTCTAGATTGAAGGATTGGAGGCCACGTTTTGATCAAGGGCTGAGAGTGAATCAAACAAACACAAATGCACCTGGGATTGCTGACATGGACTGCTAGAAGCTTCACCCAACCTCTTCCCCATTCGTGTATAAATACCCCTCTCATCCTCACTTGTTAGTGTGTAGGTTTTATGTAGTGTTATGCTGTCAATTTATATTTTCAAATTGTAATCTCAGTTAAATAGTGTAATCAAGTTTTTAGTTAATGAAATTGAAGTTACTTTTTATATAATTCTCTTGTTCTAGTTAAATTCTTAATTTAGTTTAAATAGTTGTTACTGATTTTTCACTGTTTCATAAGCTTAGCATAAGCTTGTTTTACATATTTTTAAAGTTCACTTAGATTTGTTTACATCTTAAATCAAAAACACAAAAAAATTCAGAAAAACCTCAACAAAAACCAAAAATATGTTTTCTATTATAAAACCTAGCTTCAATAAGCTAGATTTCTATTAGTTTAAGCTCATGTTAGCTGTCCATAGCTTCTGTGAGTTTTTGTAGAAAGTAAATAAGATCAAATCTCTCAAACACTAGTTACTCAACAAAAGTCAAAGCTGGTGTTCAATTGATTCAGAGGTATTCAGTGGTGTTTGTGGGTGGTTTAGAAGGAGTTGAAATAGCCTATCCAAAGATAGGCCACTTGGAGTATACCCCTACTCAGTAGGGCCTTGGTTTGTAGTAAGAATTTCATTTTCCTTTAAGTGTTTTATTCATTTAAATGTTTAGATCTGTTGTAGTTAATATTTACTGTTTGATTAGTTGATGTTTGATGTTATTTAGTAGTTATAGTGATGTTTGAGCTTTATTCATCTATTGTGTTGTGATTTGTTGAAGTTGAGTCATATTGCATCAATAGTGGTAGAACTGTGATACTGTGGATCTGTGATTCTTAGTTAGTGTTAGGTTGCTGCATATTGTTGTTGATCTGGAGTTCGTTGATAATAGGAGATTGATATTGATTGAAATGGTGGATGCTAATTGCATAGATCAGATAGTTGTAGACTTGTAGATTAATTGGCAGTGTTAAGGGGTGTTTGGATCTCACTGTTTTGCTCTATTCTTGTTGTTTAATGCTGCTGTTTTTGGTTGCTATAGTTCACTTAGGATCATATTAGTATAATTAAAGTCTTATATCAGTAGGTTTATACTTGAAAAGTCAAATTAGCTTTTGAAATCTCATAGCAGTTAACTGTTAGGTATTTAGAGTAGTTTAACTAATTAATCAGTAGCATAAGTAGTAAGGATAGCTTGATTTAGTTTCAATTCAGCTTAATATATCATAACAATTAATATTTGATTAGTTAAAGTTCAATTTAGTCAAAGTTCATTTGCAATTAAAAAGTCAAAAATACTTAGAACAACAGATTTGGCATAAACTTGTAGGGCACTTGTAGGATTCTATATAGTTTAGAAATAGCTTTTGATTGATAATCTAAGTTAAGTGGTTGCTTGTGAACACAAATCAAAAAGAAAAACCCAAATTGGAATCATTTGCTAAACTGAATTTGAGCTTAAAGTTGCTCTTCTGCTGTGAACATTGCCCTGCTTCTCAGTTTTGTGCCCAAGTTCATGAGCACTTATCTTGCAATCTAATTAAGCAATAGGTGTTTTTCTTGGGTGCAAAACATTCACAAGCTAGGACACTATAGGAATCAGCCTTTGGTTTCTCAAATACTACTTATCTTGACTGCTTATTTGAACCATCTTCCTTGTCCCATTTCTGTGTGCTTATTGTGATTGTTTGAGTACTTGTTTGCTTATCACTTGTGCTTTTCTGTGCTTTTCTCTATCATTAGTGCTTATTTTAGTAATTTCTAGGATCTGTGATAGTTTGGGGTTCATAGTTACACAATTGTGCTTATTTGGCTTATTATAGTGCTTATTTGTGACTGTTTGAGTTTGCATAGCTTGATTCTGTGTTGTCTTTGGTCAAATAGATTGTTTCTGAGCTTTATTGAGTCTTAAGGTCTTTCTGGAAAAGTTTGACCACTTTTGGTCAAAGTGCTTATTAATAAGCACTTATTCTAAACTACTTTTTGCTCCAATAAGCACTTAACTGCTTAATTTTCCAAAATTTCTTTTTCCAGTAGCTTTAGAATTTTATTTTAGATTTACCATAAAAATTTCAGAATTATTTGAATAGATTTGCTATTTCTTTTTAATTTTTCTTAATTTTTAAGTCATTGTTAATTCAAATTAAATCACAAAAAGACAAAAATAATTTTCATTTTTATTTCTGAAATTTGTTTTTAGTTCATTAAGATTTTTAAAAATTATATTGGTAGATTAAATCTTTTATTTGCTAATTAGTTTAATTTTCTTTTATTAAACAAAAATACAAAAATAGTTTTTTAATTCTTAAATAAAAATAAAAAGCCAAAAATAATAATTTTCTTTTTCTACAAATTTTCTTTTATCATTTTTTTAAAAAATTTAAATTGCATCCCTAGCATTAGATTTGCATTAATTTCACGTTTTTAGTTGTTACGTTACGTTTATTTCACGTTTATTAATTCATAGTTACGTTTTTAGCTTACGTGTGCTTTGATTACTTGATTTGCTTATCTAATTACTTGATTGTGTTTTATTTGCTTATCATTAGTATAATTCTCATCGTTATCACTTTTACCATTTTTCACTACACGTTTTACGATCCGGAAATCGATATTCCATTTAGCCTTCACACGGACACGACCCGGGTAATTTCTTATTTAGAAATTATTTGGAAAAATACTATACTAAAACGAACACACCAAGTTTTTGGCGCCGCTGCCGGGGAAGGTTAAAGTGAATTTTTTTTTTCGTTTTTAAAATCGTGATTTGAAAAACCTTCCTTTTACGTATTTTCTTATATAAAAAGTAAAAAAAAAAATCACAAAAACGAAACACTTTTCCTAAAGTGTTTGAAAAATTCCAAAAATAAAATAAATATCCTCGGTCTTCCGTTGAAGGAGGGCGGTTGTAAACCAAATAAGCTTGAACGCGAAAAGAGATTGTGAAATTACTCGGTTTCGGATTACTTTAATTCTACAACCGACAACTTTGTTGCACGTAGGTTTGAAGGAAACGATTTCGGGTAACGAATCGATCACAAAAAAAATAACAAAACAAAAGAAAAAGAGAAACAAAAAAATATTGTGTTTTTAAGTTTTCTTTTATAAAAACCCAAAAATATTTTGATTTCGATTTTTGTTTAAAAATTTTTTAAAAAAAACCAAAAAGATTTTCCTTTTTCAAATTGATTTTTCATTTTTTTTAAATTCGTGATTTCATTGGTGTATGAACACCCGTTCTTCATCGGAAGAACTTTTATCACCTTTATCGAATCCCGAGAGGATTATCCGTCACACACACCGTGTTATTTTCCCAAACGTTGGGGAAATGAACAATAACAATAACGATGAGGTTCCTCCGGTGGGACCTCAACCTCCTCCCGATCTCCGTACTATGGAGGAGTTGTGTCAACCGTCTATGTTCGGACGTGGTGGCCCGATTGCCCCCGTCAATATCGAAGCCGCCGATTTTGGACTTAAACATCATATGATTCAACAAGTACAAAATTTTTGTCAATTTCACGGTTTACCGGGTGATGATGCGAACAAACATCTTGATAAATTTTTAACAATCACTCAAAGTATGAAACAAAACGGTGTCTCCGATGATGCCCTTCGTCTCTATCTCTTCCCATATTCATTGACGCATCACGCCACCGCTTGGTTTGATCGACTCCCGAAAAATTCTATTCATACGTTCAATGAAATGGTTTCGAAATTCTTGGCAAAATATTATCCACCATCGATGGTGACGAAGCTTAGAAACGACACAAGCAATTTCCAACAACTTCCCGACGAATCTTTATTCGAAGCTTTGGAACGTTATAAGCTTTCGATTGACCGATGTCCGAATCACAACATGTTGCTCGTCACGATTATTGATACGTTTTATAATGGTTTAACTTTACGACATCGTGACACGATCAATGCTGTTGCGGGTGGTACTTTTATGAAAAGACACCCCGAAGAGTGCTACGATCTTATCGAGAACATGACCGCCCATCACAATTATTGGGATTCTTCAGCCGAGAGGGGCGAGTCGACGAGATCTACCACGTCTTCCAATGCAGAAATTGCGGCTCTTAACAAAAAGTTCGATGATGTTGTCCGTCTTTTGCAAACGAATCCAAGTCTTAACAACAATCGTCAAGTCAATGCGATTAGTCAAAGTTGTGAAACGTGTGGTGGTCCACATCCATATTATGAGTGTCCAGCCTCCGGTGGCTTTGCTCATGGGAACGTTTATGCTACAAATATGGGAGGTAACGGTTACCAACCACAAGGAGATCGGAATCTTCTTAGCTATCGTTCCACCAATTATCTTGGACCACCCGGTTTTAATAACCCGAACCAAGTTAACAATGTGCAAAACCGTAACAATCAATTCAATCAAAATCAAAATCGTGTTAACAATGGTTTTCAAAATCCGGGAAGTTTCAATCAAGGACAAAATCGTGGAAATTTTCAACATCAGGGAAATTATCAAGGCCCGAATCAAGGGAATTATCAAAATGCAAATCATGGAAATTATAATAATGGAAATCAGAATCATGGGAATTTTCATAATCAAAATCAAGGTTTTCATCAAAACAACCGAGGACAAAATTTCAATAATCAAAATCAAGCCTTGAATCAAAACCAAACGTCCTCGGATGAGTTTATCAAGCAATACATTAAGGATCAAGAGGAAATGAATAAAATGATGATTAGTCAAATGGCCGAAATCAAGAAGTCTTTAAATGATCGACCCTCGGGCTCGGGTACTCTTCCAAGCAACACGATCGCTAACCCGAGGGGCGATGATAAGGCGATCACGACACGAAGTGGTGTCTCATACGATGGACCTATGGCTCCGATTACCTCGTCTTCTTCTTCTCCCCCTAAGGTAGTCGACCGTGAAACCGAGGCGACAACGGATACGGAACTTCCTACTAATAACGGAAGGAACGAAAACATCCAACCTCCGATTGTCCAACCGTCAAAAGAGAATGTTTCAAAAGGAAAGGAAAAAGTTGTTTTTGAACAAGATAATACCGTCAAGTCTAAACTTCCTTATCCGTCTCGTCTAAACGATCAAAAGCACCGCGAGAAAACAAACCACCAAATGGAAAAGTTCTATCAAATTTTTCAAGATCTTCGTTTTGATTTAAGTCTCGCGGATGCCGTTGTTTTGATGCCAAAATTTGCATCGATGATCAAAAATTTGTTGAATAATAAAGGGAAATTATTCGAAATGGCAAAAACACCTTTGAACGAAAATTGTTCGGCGGTTCTCCTCAAGAAGCTTCCCGAAAAGCTTGGAGATCCAGGCAAATTCTTGATTCCGTGTAATTTTCCAGGGATGGTTCAATGCTTCGCCTTGGCCGATCTTGGTGCTAGCATTAACCTTATGCCAAAGTCTATGTAGAAGAAATTGTCTCTTCCCGATCCTACTCCCACGTGTATGACCCTCGATCTCGCTGATCGATCTACATCTCATCCAATTGGAATTGCCGAGGATGTCATCGTTAATGTTGGAAAATTCTATTTTCCCGCCGATTTTGTGATTGTCGATTTTGATCCCGATCCAAGGGTTCCTCTCATTCTCGGAAGAGGTTTCTTAAGGACGGGTCGTGCTTTGATTGATGTTTACGATGAAGAAATTACTTTGCGAAATGGTAACGAAGCCGTCACGTTTAACTTGGACCAAACATCGAGATACTCCTCCACCGATGATTGCATGACCGTTAACCGAATCAATGTTATTGATGAAGTTTCGGAGGAGTATTCTCAAGAGCTTCTTGGTTTTTCTCATAATGATTCAAGTGGCAATCCCACTTTTGATTCTTCCCCTACTAATAATTCTTCCTCTTCTTTTCCCGATGATAATTCTCCTTCTTCTCAACCTATTGTTACCGACTCTTCCCCTTCCCTCACTCCGTTTGAGGGAAGTGATTTCATCTTGGAAGAGATCGATGCTTATCTTTNTGTTATTGATGAAGTTTCGGAGGAGTATTCTCAAGAGCTTCTTGGTTTTTCTCATAATGATTCAAGTGGCAATCCCACTTTTGATTCTTCCCCTACTAATAATTCTTCCTCTTCTTTTCCCGATGATAATTCTCCTTCTTCTCAACCTATTGTTACCGACTCTTCCCCTTCCCTCACTCCGTTTGAGGGAAGTGATTTCATCTTGGAAGAGATCGATGCTTATCTTTCAAATGATTCAATTTCATCGGAAGTTGATGATACCGTATTTGATCCTGAGGGGGATATTCGTTTGCTTGAACAATTATTGAACGAAGATCCGTCACTTTTTCCCCCTCCGAAGGATATTCATGTTGAAGAAATCAAAGAAGTTAAAGAAGTTGAGCCATCTAAAGAAAATCCTCCGGAGCCCGAGCTCAAGGATTTACCTCTTCATCTCGAATACGCTTTCTTAGAAGAGACCGACAAATTTCCCGTTATTATTTCTAAAGACCTTAAAGATGAGGAGAGGACCCGTCTCTTAGATGTGCTTAGGAAGCATAAGAGTGCCATCGCTTGGCAAATTTCCGACATCAAGGGCATAGACCCTCGTTTTTGCACTCAAAAGATTTTGCTCGAAGATAATTTTAAGCCCGTGATCCAACAACAACGACGGGTTAACTCGAAAATCCATGAAGTTATTAAGAAAGAAGTTATTAAACTCCTCGACGCCGGGATGATTTACCCCATTTCTGATAGCTCATGGGTTAGCCCGGTCCATTGTGTTCCGAAGAAAAGTGGAATGACCGTAGTGACGAATGAAGATAATGAGCTAATTCCCACACGTCTCGTTACGGGATGGAGAGTTTGTATCGACTATCGTAAGCTTAATGATGCGACCCGAAAGGACCATTTCCCACTTCCTTTTATGGATCAAATGCTAGAACGTCTAGCGGGAAATGAGTTCTATTGTTTTCTTGATGGTTTCTCCGGTTACTTTCAGATTCCGATCGATCCTCAGGATCAAGAAAAAACCACGTTTACTTGCCCTTATGGGACGTTTGCTTATCGACGTATGCCTTTTGGCTTATGTAATGCTCCAGGCACGTTCCAAAGGTGTATGACGGCCATTTTCCAAGATATGAGCGAAAAGACTATGGAAGTATTCATGGATGATTTTTCGGTATATGGAAATTCGTTTACCGCTTGCCTTGCCCATTTGGAGAACATGCTAAAACGGTGTGAAGACACTAACTTAGTTCTCAATTGGGAAAAGTGCCATTTCATGGTTAAAGAAGGCATTGTTCTTGGCCATAAAATTTCCAAAGCCGGTATTGAGGTCGATAGAGCTAAAGTCGATGTGATCGCAAAGCTACCTCCATCCCACCACCGTTCGAGGAATTCGAAGTTTTCTAGGTCATGCCGGTTTTTATCGACGTTTCATTCAAGATTTTTCTAAGATTGCCCGTCCTCTGACCCATTTACTTGAAAAAGATGCTCCGTTCTTCTTCTCTAAAGAGTGTGTTGAAGCGTTCGAGATACTTAAGAAGAAATTGACGGAAGCTCCGATTCTAGTTGCCCCCGATTGGGACTTGCCTTTTGAGCTTATGTGCGATGCTAGCGATTATGCTATCGGGGCAGTCTTGGGGCAACGTAAGACCAAATATTTTCAACCGATACACTATGCAAGTAAAACTATGACCGATGCTCAATACCATTATACGACTACTGAAAAAGAAATGTTAGCCGTCATTTATGCCTTCGAAAAGTTTCGACCTTACCTTCTTTTGAAAAAATGCATAGTGTATACGGACCATTCGGCTTTAAAATACCTTATGACTAAACAAGATGCTAAACCGAGATTGATGCGGTGGGTTCTCCTTCTTCAAGAATTCAATGTCGAAATTCGAGACAAGAAAGGAGCGGAGAACCTAGCCGCCGATCATTTGTCTAGACTTGAGAATCCCCATCAAAGTGTTCACGAGAAAAAGGAAATCAATGAATCATTTCCTCTTGAGACACTTGGGAGTTTATCACATGATTCTAGTACCCCATGGTTTGCCGACTTTGCAAATTACCATGCGGGGAATTTCATAAGGAAAGGGATGTCGTCCCAACAAAGTAAGAAATTCTTTAAGGACGTTAAGCATTATTATTGGGACGATCCCTATTTGTTTAGAGTTTGTGCGGATCAAGTGATCCGGCGGTGCGTTCACGGCAAGGAAGCCGATGAAATTCTTATGGCATGCCACAGTGGATCCACGGGGGGACATCATGGTGCCAATTACACCGCCAAGAAAGTGTTCGATTCGGCTTCTATTGGCCGACGATATACCGTGATGCACAAGACTTGGTGAAGTCGTGTGATTCATGCCAGCGTCAAGGAAAAATTTCACAACGAGATGAGATGCCGCAAAATGCGATTCAAGTTTGTGAAATCTTTGACGTTTGGGGTATTGATTTTATGGGTCCATTCCCGTCTTCTCGAGTGAATAAGTATATACTCGTGGCCGTCGATTATTTGTCGAAATGGGTTGAAGCAAAGGCGCTCCCCACCAATGACGCCCGAGTTGTTGTGAAATTTTTGAAGAGTTTATTTTCCCGATTTGGAACTCCTCGTGCTATTATAAGTGATCGCGGTACTCATTTTTGTAACGACCAATTTGCCAAAGTTATGCTTAAGTATGGAGTTACCCACCGTCTTTCTACCGCGTATCACCCGCAAACGAGCGGTCAAGTTGAGGTTTCCAATCGTGGTTTGAAACGTATTTTAGAAAGGACCGTTAATGGTAATCGTGCCTCTTGGGCCGATAAGTTAGATGACGCATTATGGGCTTTTCGCACCGCTTACAAAACCCCCATCGGGTGTACTCCTTATAAGTTGGTGTATGGAAAGGCTTGTCACTTGCCCATTGAATTAGAGCATAAGGCCTATTGGGCCTTGAATTATGCCAATTTTGACCTAGAAACCGCGGGTGATCACCGAAAAGTTCAATTAAATGAGTTAACCGAGCTTCGTGATCAAGCCTATGAGAATTCTTTGATCTACAAANGTGTACTCCTTATAAGTTGGTGTATGGAAAGGCTTGTCACTTACCCATTGAATTAGAGCATAAGGCTTATTGGGCCTTGAAACATGCTAATTTTGACCTACAAACCGCGGGTGATCACCGAAAAGTTCAATTAAATAAGTTAACCGAGCTTCATGATCAAGCCTATGAGAATTCTTTGATCTACAAAGAGAAAACGAAGAGGATTCATGATTCCAAAATAAAAGACCGCGTTTTCAACGTTGGTGATCAAGTCCTTCTTTTCAATTCTCGATTGAAGATTTTCTCAGGCAAGCTCAAAACCCGTTGGTCAGGACCATTCACCGTTACCCATGTTTTTCCTTATGGCACCATCGAGTTAGCTCAACCCGATGGTCCCAACTTTAAGGTGAATGGTCATCGTCTCAAACACTATTTCGGAGGGGACATACCACCTATGGTTGTCTCGGATCTCCAAAATTTCCCTAAGGACAATTGAATTCGGGGATCGAGTCAAGCTACGTGACTCGGTAATCAAAAACAAAGCGCTTCGTGGGAGGCAACCCATGCTTATCCATATATCTTTTTATTTTCTTATTTCTAATAAGTGACGTGAGGAGGGGCGACCTCTTCCATTTCTCGTGTTTTCGTGGTTGTTTGTGTATGTTCAGGATTTGCCCCGATTTATGAAGACTCTCGTGCTCGTTGTTTCATCTCTTCTCCACTCGAGTTTCATTCATCGTTGCTTTTATGGGAAATCCAAAATATCCTAATCTTATCGACTAACGGTATCTTTGGCATAATTAATAAATGGCCCTAGATTTTTGTTAGGATTACCCTTACCTTTGAAACATTGAGGACAATGTTTACCTTTAGTCTGGGGGGTGAATCTTTGATTTGATTTGACTTGCACTTTCATTAAGTCGTTTACTCTAGCAACCCCGTTTTTCCTAAAAAAAAATGAAAAATGAAAAAAAAATTGAAAAAATTTGAAAATTTTTGAAGAAAAATGATGAAAATGAAGTGAAAAAGTACAAAAAAAAAATGAGAAAAAGTGAAAAAATTGTGCAAAAATATAATAAGTGTTTTGACACCGTGTTTGACTTTCCTACTAGGTAAGAATGAGAATAAAAATTTTGACTTGATCCGGGCGTATTGAGCCCTAGCTTGTCCCCTTAACCAATATAATCTTTAAAAATGATTATCGGCTAAGCATTCGCGGATCTCATTATTTGGGATTTTAAATTTGCGGAGAACGTGAAATGATAGAGTTTCTTTAGAAGTTAGATGCTAAGCGTGGAGTAGTTGGTTCTCTTTAGAGCTCATCGAAGGTACTTGTGGCTTTTTGTTCCCACTAAATTGTTTCACCCCATATTTGTGCTAAATAATTAAAGATATTAGGTTTTGC
>LBNU01016760.1:50031-65311 GCA_014162995.1 Artemisia annua | reverse complement strand
GTTTTATACTGCTACTGATTCATCCTTATCTGCTTCCCATTTTCATGATATGTCTGTTACATTAAAGGTTTTTCAGAATCGTGTTGTTGAGCTTGAGGGGGGGAATTTAAAACTGCGCGAAAAAATTCAAAAAGATGATCATGATAACATGGTCAAGCAATTTTCAAAACTAGAGGTTGATAATCTTAACTTGCAATTAAGATACCAACATCTAGAAGAAAGAATTAGAAACTCAAATGACAAGACATCTTCGGATGCTCCTGAATTTGATGCATATTTTGAATTAGCCAAAAGGGATGAAAGAATTCAAGCTCACACTAACACGATTTGGAAACTGAAGCTTCAAATTGCTCATTCTAAGACGAATAAATATGATGTGATTGATAATAAATGTGATGCGATTGATTCCCAGAAATCTCCGTGTTTAGATTCTCAATATCTTCAACTTCAAAATGTCATTAACAATTTGAAATACGAAAATGATTGCTTTCAAGCTGAAAACTCTAAAATCAAACAACATTACAAAGAGTTACATGATTCGATGAAGATCGTGCGTGATAAAAACAATGAAAAGATAACTTCTTTGCTCAAAGAAAATGAGAATCTAAAGACTCAGGTGAAAGGGAAAACAAAAAGAACTGATGCTGATGCCATTAATATTCCTCTTCCCCTTAGGAATAATGCGTTTGTTCACAATGAGTACCTTAGGTATCTCAAGGATTGCCTAGATATCCTCTGCGAAACTATTGAAGAGATTAGAATTGTGAGTCCTGCGGACATTGGCATCCGTGATGTGTATTATCTCACCAACAGATCATATGAGCTTTTAGATTATGCCATTGGTACATGTCCTAAGGCTGTTTGCATGCGTGATAAGTCTAATGATGTTTCCTCTAAGGTTAAGAACAAGCATGTTGCCTTTAAAGTGCCCATAACATCACCAAAACATAACACATCAGATACCAAAAATCAAACAGCAGTTTCTCGTTCTAATGTTCCCATCATTAATTCTACAGGAGTAAAAGCTGTCACTAATGCTAGCGGGTCAAAGTCTA
Source organism: Artemisia annua (assembly GCA_014162995.1). Classification (NCBI taxonomy): domain Eukaryota; kingdom Viridiplantae; phylum Streptophyta; class Magnoliopsida; order Asterales; family Asteraceae; genus Artemisia; species Artemisia annua. The sequence goes on along the minus strand of LBNU01016760.1, from coordinate 64,256 downwards.
GTTGCAATACAAGGAATGATAGGACTTCGCCAGCTAAAAGTGCTCAAGGAAAGAAAGTAGAAGACCACATTAGGAACAATAAAACTGATCTGAACGTTGAGAATCGTGTTGATTCTAGTATTAGCTCTAGGCGTACTGTAATTAATTCGAATTCTAAAACCAGTTGTGAGATCTGTAATAACTATTTAAATTTTGGTAATCATGATGTGTGTGTTAAGACATGTTTGTATGCTTCTAAAGTATCCCCTGGTTGTCATACTGTTTATTATAATCGTGTAAAACATGTTTGGAAAGCAACAGGAAGGAAGTTTACTAATGTTGGCTATCATTGGAGACCCACTGGAAGAATAGTGTCAATAGGAAGTCATCGCCCCTTTGCCAAACAGTCTAATCCTAAGTTTCCCAACATTAGGATTTGGAAGAAATCTGGTAGAACTTTTCCTATAGGAACCCAATGCGCTAACCATAAGTCTAGTTCCCCAGCATGTCATGTTATGACTAAGGACACTATTAATTCTTCCTATTCTGTTGTATGTGCTAACCAATCGGACCCCACTTATGGTTGGGGATCCAAGTTTGTCCGTTATCCATATCTGTCTGATTTCAAATGCAGGTCGTACAAATCGCCCTGTGGTATTTGGACTCAGGCTGCTCAAAACATATGACGGGGGATCGCTCGCGGCTCAGAAATTTCGTGAAAAAGTTTATCGGGACTGTTAGATTCGGGAATGATCATTTTGGTGCAATAATGGGTTATGGAGATTATGTGGTTGGTGACAGCGTTATCTCTCGGGTATATTATGTAGAAGGTCTTGGGCACAATCTATTCTCCGTAGGTCAATTTTGTGACTCAGATCTAGAAGTTGCCTTCAGAAAACACTCTTGTCATGTTAGAAGATTGGATGGTATGGATCTCTTGAAAGGCAGACGTGGCACAAACCTCTACACTATATCCATTGAAGACATGATGCAATCATCTCCAATCTGTCTACTATCTAAGGCTTCCAAGACCAAGTCTTGGTTGTGGCATCGTCGTTTGAACCATTTGAACTTCGGTACCATCAATGAACTTACTCGTAAAGATCTTGTTCGAGGCATGCCCAGGCTGAAGTATGAAAAAGATCATCTTTGTTCCGCTTGTCAGCTTGGTAAAAGCAAGAAGCATACTCACAAACCCAAAACCATCAACACCATTATGGAAGTTCTTCATACCCTTCACATGGACCTTTGTGGTCCCATGAGAGTGCAAACCATATTTGGAAAGAGATATGTGTTAGTGATTGTTGATGACTACTCTCGTTTCACATGGGTCAAATTCCTCAGATCCAAGGATGAAACACCTGAAATCATCATCAAACTAATCAAGCAGCTGCAAGTTGGACTCAATAAAACAGTCAGATTCGTCCGCACAGATAATGGAACGGAGTTTGTCAATCAACAACTTACTCAGTTTTATGAAGATCTGGGAATTAGTCATCAAAGGAGTATACCTCGAACCCCTCAGCAGAATGGAGTCGTTGAAAGACGAAACCGTACACTTGTAGAGGCAGCACGAACTATGTTGATCTTCTCCAAAGCTCCTATGTTTCTCTGGGGAGAGGCAATTGCAACGGCTTGTTACACTCAGAACAGATCACTAATACATCCTCTTCACTGCAAAACTCCTTATGAGCTAGTGCATGAAAGAAAACCCGACCTCTCTTTCCTTCGTGTTTTTGGTGCATTATGTTACCCAAACAATGATAGCGAAGATTTGGGAAAGCTAAAGGCAAAAGCTGATATTGGAATTTTTGTTGGGTATGCACCAAACAAGAAGGGTTATCGAATCTACAACAAAAGGTCCCGACAAATCATGGAAACCATCCATGTCACGTTTGATGAGCTGACCGAGCAAACGGTTCCTGAATACTCCAGTTCAGGACCCGCATCTAATCTTTGGACTCCTGGACCCATTAGTTCAGGACTTGTAAATTCTTCCACCACAGATGCTCCTTCTGTGCCACCTACCAGTGAGGACTTGAAGAAATTGTTTGATTCAATGTATGATGAGTATTTTGAGCCTCAACAGAGAGTCGAACCTGAACAACAAGTCATAGGTCCTGATGCTGCTGCTAATGATGAACCTCAACCCACAAACGGGCCTTCCATCTCCATCTCTCTTAGTCAGAATGCTCCATCATCTAGTCATACCAATCACACAGATCAACACTCTTCAATTCCTCAAGAAGAAGCATCTGATAACACCTTTGAAGTGAATCCTTTTACTCAACCACCTGATGAACCTTTTGTCAACATATTTGCTCCTGAACCATCTACTTTGGCAACCTCCTCAGAAGATTCCAACACTGCTACTTCAATTCCCAGTCATCAACTTCATGAGCATATCAGGAAATGGACAAATGATCACCCGATTGACAACATCATTGGTAACCCATCTAGGCCGGTATCTACACGACGACAACTTGCCACAGATGCTTTATGGTGTTTCGTTAGCAACGTACTGTCCAAAGTCGAACCAAAGGATTATAAAGAAGCGTTGACTAAAATGTCCTGGTTCACTGCAATGCAGGATGAAATCCATGAATTTGACAGACTAGATGTTTGGGAATTAGTGCCCCCTCCCGACTGTGCAATGATTATCGCCCTCAAATGGATCTTCAAAGTGAAGCTTGATGAATATGGTGAAGTGTTAAAGAACAAAGCTCGACTTGTGGCCAAAGGGTACAGACAAGAAGAAGGCATCGATTTTGAGGAATCATTCGCACCAGTTGCCAGAATTGAAGCCATCAGAATCTTCCTTGCCAATGCAGCCAGTCAGAACATGGTTGTATACCAAATGGATGTGAAGACTGCCTTTCTCAATGGACACTTAAAGGAAGTAGTATATGTAAGTCAACCAGAGGGGTTTGTTGATCCTGAACGCCCTAATCATGTCTATCGCTTGAAGAAGGCACTATATGGTCTTAAACAAGCACCCAGAGCATGGTATGATACACTGTCCAAATTTCTTCTAGCCAACCAATTCACCAAAGGTGTTGTCGATCCTACCTTGTTCACAAGAAAGTTGGGAGAGCATCGTCTCCACGTTCAGATCTATGTGGATGACATTATCTTCGCATCAGCCGATCCACTAGAATGTGATAGGTTTGCACAAGAAATGAGTACAGAATTCCAAATGTCCATGATGGGGCAAATGTCGTTCTTCTTGGGGCTTCAGATTTCTCAAAACCCACATGGTATCTTCATCAATCAATCCAAGTATGCCATTGAAATACTAAAGAAATTTGGATTCGAATCATGTGAATCTGTTGATACTCCAATGGTTGAGAGAACTAAGCTGGATGAGGATATTGAAGGAGCACTTGTCGACCAAACCAAATACCGAAGCATGATCGGATCATTGATGTATCTCACAGCCAGCAGACCTGATCTCTTATTTGCTGTCTGCATGTGTGCTCGTTATCAATCCAAACCTACTAAGAAGCACTTAGAAGCAGTCAAAAGAGTCTTCAGGTACCTTCAAGAAACAATTCACATGGGCCTTTGGTATCCTAAAGACACTGCAATGGCTCTCACAGCCTACTCTGATGCTGATCATGCGGGTTCTCAAGATACTCGACGAAGTACTTCTAGCGGTGCTCAGTTTCTAGGAGATAAGCTAGTTAGTTGGTCATCAAAGAAGCAAATGAGTACATCAATCTCCTCTACAGAAGCTGAATATATTGCCATGTCATCATGCTGTGCTCAAATTCTTTGGATGAGGTCTCAATTATCCGACTATGGCTTTGACTACAACAAAGTTCCGATGTACTGTGATAACAAGAGTGCCATTGCTCTCTGCTGCAACAACGTCCAGCATTCAAGATCAAAGCACATTGATATTCGACATCATTTCATCAGAGAACAAGTGGAAAAAGGAATTGTGGAACTATACTTTATGAGGACGGAATTTCAGCTGGCTGATATCTTCACAAAGGCACTTCCTAGAGAACGGTTTCAATTCATTCTCCCACGTCTTGGAATGAAGAGCATCACTCCTGAGTCACTCAAAAATCTTCAGGAAGATAATGAGGAGTAACTGATTCACTTCACATATCCTTATATATTTATGTACAATATAAAACTCAGAAAAGGAAAATACAAAAATATAAAACCTATAAAAATCATAAAAATCTGAAAAACTCAAAAAACACCAAAAATATATGTTTGCTTAAATTATGGTTTGCTATTACTTCAGATAGCAACCCGGTTTTCAAAATCCGTGTAAAAACACGTTATCATGTTTTCACTATGTGCGGATTATCCAAAAAGTTGTACGCTTCAGTGCAGCCTTTCTAGTAAAAGAAGAGAAGTCTTCTTTTCCCAAAATCTCTTTCTTCTAAAAATTCTTCAAAAGAGATTTTGTGGTGTACAAGGTGGCCATTGGTCTTAAATTTTCTCGTATACGTTACCACTCACATTAATGGCTACAAAACGTTAAAATGGAAAAACGGGTCATTAATTGAGGGGGAGCGTATGTGCTCAAAATTTCTTCACCTTTAAAAACTTTGTGCACCAGCCACAGTGAAAACTCAAAAAGTGTCTCAAAATCAGTAAACGTTTAAAATTTTGCCACATGTCTCTCCAAAGCTTTTTCGAAAATCATTTAAATCAATTGGGATCACAAAATCTCAAAAGATTTGAAATTTTATGATCGGGGGAGAGAATGTGATTTAAATATAAAAACTGATTTAAAAATGATGTTTTTGGACTCATAAAGAATGTTTGTGGTCTATCGAGAACGCTCCCTTATGTGCTAAAATGTTAAAGATTTTGGATTTTAATCAAAGCACATATTAAGGGGGAGCAAGTGATTAAATGTGATGTTTTTTTAGACTTATAAAGATGTTTTGGACTCAAAAGATCGCTTCCTTATGTGCTAAAATTTTAAAAGATTTTGGAGCATGAACAAAGCACATATTGAGGGGGAGCAAGTGATTTAAAATGATGAATAAATGATCTCTTTTGCAAGCTCACCCGTATGTGCCAAAGTTTTTCAAAATTGATTCAATCAATGTGCACATATTGAGGGGGAGGAAGTGGCTAAGAGTCTTTCGCGGGTTTTTACAAATTCAAGTAGAAACCGTGAATTGCTTATGACTCAGAATTTGACTCATGAATTGACGAAACATGAAAAGTCATGAATCGAAAAGACTAGTCCAGGCCGGGTAATAATTTCAAGCTGGTTTACCAGTGATGTAAACGTGTCTCGAAGAGGACTGGTCAAAGTAGATAGTACCGTTTCGAGAAACTCTTCTTAGATATACACTTTGACGGGTCTAACTTCCTTTTTAAGGAATGTTAACAACTTCAAGTTAGTTATTAGGGCTAGTTATCACCTAAAAGCTGATAATGAATCCCTTTAACTAAGCAACGTAAACGTGTCCCTCGGGTATATGTCTATTAAGAGCCGATCAATTCAAATAAGTGCAACTCACCCCGACATGTGCAAATTTCTTTCTACCTATGAGCACATGTTGAGGGGGAGCATTTGAAAAAAAAATGATAAAACTCTCAAAGTGTTAACAAAATGTGTTTCTTTATCATAAACACTTTGAGAGAATTTTCAATGATTTGGTTATATGGCGATTGTGGAAAGATACCAAAAGACCGACCACTTTAATTTAATGCATGGAGTTATAAGGATGGTAAGGTTAGGTATATGTTCCCATGATCCACCAGAACCGGAGGGATCTTCCCAGGGACAATCCAATAGATAGATTAGAAGTCCTTAGGAATGATTGAAAAAAGGAGAAAAGTGAGAAAGGGAAGAGTGCCGACTGAGACTGAGCTAGGACTGGAACAAACCCAACAAGGTTCTAGTAATGAAGTCTCGGTAAGCACTGAAGGGGTTGAAGAATTAAAAAGAAATGAAATGAGAAAGGGTGAAAAGAAATAGCCCTCCAATTATTCAACCTTAGGGCAGAAACCGGGTTCAATTCATATGCTACTGATTGTTACCAAGGTAACATCGGTATTGAAGATAAAGACGTCATGGACCCAGTGACGCACTGCACTAAACCTCCCAGCCACTCAAGTTCTCTTAAAAGAGCTTGTTTCATTCTCACGGGGAACCGGTGTAAACTATCGACTAGTCTCTTAGAGCTAGTTGATATTGAAACAGGAGACCCCTCCCTAGTCTCCGAATAGGATAACCAATGTGCACTTATCGAGTCTAGAGCCAAGAGATGCATCAAAAGATCTCATAGGAACACTTGATACTTCTACACTGGTTGTTCAACATTAAGGACACCAGATGTAATATTTTGAGTCCTACGCAGATCTTAGCAATCTGCCGAGAACACTTATGAGGGAATATACATAAGTATTTCCCAGTGATTGAGTGGAAACTCCTGCCAGGGTCAACATCAAACAGCCCTGACAGCAGGTCACTTCGGTAATCTCTTGTGGGTTACGCTTAGTGTGTTCGGTGGTGTTCCAAAAGGTCTACAGTCGTGGGGTGATCTCCAGCGACTCACCTAATCGTTGGTGTACTTCGGTATGTCAGTGAAAGCCCTTTCGGGGGCATCCGATTAGGAACGGCCTTGGTAAGGATTAGAGAAAGTCTTCACACTATGCTGTTGACGATCTCGAAGTCCGAACTTGTAAGTGCCGGTATGTTTATTACTAACCAAGTTTTATGCAGCTCAACATACCAAACTTACCATGTTCACCACCATCACTCTAGTTCCACATGCTCATACCAACATCTAAAAGGAGACGTCAGAACTGTTCAACCGGGAAGATCTACTCAACAAAGATGTATGGGCATGTTGGAAAGGCGTAATCACACCAAAGACAAAGAAGTTGACGATTGATGCCGATTGCTGAAAAGATGCAGATTCATCATCTCATGCTTACACTTCAACATCATAACTCAAGATATCATGATCAAGGAATGGGCTTCGACTATGCTTCCACAACTCTGATGCAGAAGATCATGATCCAGAAAAGTGTAAGCATGACATCACAAAGACAATCACAACATCACAAAGAGACACATACACTCAAAGATGACTTGAAGCTAATTATATGGATGAAGAGCGAAGAGCAAAGTCAAAAGATCATCATATACATCAAGGAAGTCATCTTGAGTCGTTTATCCATGAAGAATCAACCACTACGAGCTACAAAAGAATCTACAAAGATCTCAATGCAAGAATTCAAGAATCAAGATCTAAAAGGGTGACCTCTCTTAGGGGGAGATTGTTAGGAATACGATTTTTGTATAAGAAAGATTCGGTCACCCCAGACATGATTAAGCATTGTTTAGCTCGTAGTAGTCACATTAGTTAGTTATACGTAGTTTAGAATTAGATTAGTTCACGGAAGAAGGACGAGTCTTTACCCACTGTATACCTGATCCGCAGCCCAAGTGGCACGCCCAAGTGGCAAAACCCATGTATATAAACCCCTCTCCATCCTTGGAGAGGGTAAGCCTTCTCTCATAATTCTATTTTCTTTTTTTTTGGTTTTCTCTCAAGTCTTCATTTCTTTCTCTCTCTAACTTTCTCTCTCTACATTTCTTTCTTCTTTTTCTTACTTGCATCGAACCATACCACAAGTATAAACGTGTTTATGTGCTTATCTAGTATCCTACACATTTATCCTAATCCAACAATCAACTCTACATCTAAACCAAACCCCATCTCCACTCGACATCTACACTCGGACCAAAATGGAAATTAAACAAGATCTTAGTTTCGTTCACAAAGGGTACCAATTTCCATAGATTTTATGTAGGTGAACAACAAACCATCATCGATCTGTCAATATTCAGACTCAAAACCAACAGATTCACAATCTCAGATTTTCTTTTTCGTGGAGTACAATAAACCCATGGACCTTTTAAAGATCCAAGCACGAAAAGAAAACTCATCATCGATCAAATTTGTGAAAAATAACTTCAATTTATATCCGAACAACAAAGAACGAGTAAAAACAATTTTTGTTACACCCGTTTCTTTAATTCGTTCAACACACAAACAAGAAAAGAAAAACAGTTACATATGCTGAACCTACCTTGACCCTTCAAAGGATCTTGAAGCCATAAAAACGCAATCTTGATTCGTCTTGCGCATCAAATGTTATTAAGGTCATGGTACGGTGGATGCGCGTGTATTGGTTATTAAGTGTTTGTTGTTGGATGGATTTAAGGTGGAGATGTGTTCATTTCAGTTGTTGTTGATGATGGATTGGTGTTAAGATTGTTAGAAGATGGAGATGAGATCATTTGATGATGAGGAGATGGGATAAATCAGTTGAGTTTAGATCTGGTTTTGAAAAGTTAGGTGAGAGGATAATATGAGATGGGGCGAACGTACAACGATGTATGTGATTAGGGTTGATTGATGTGAGTAAGATTAGGGTAAAATGAAACTTATAACTGTTATATTTGGATTGGATCGAGTATAAATCTCTTGAGGGCTTGATCCGTTTGGTTATTAATTGGGTTAAGTTGCTAAATCATTCTAAACGTGGATTGGGCTCAAAATTATTGGATCCAAAATGAATAACACAAGGGCTGAAAATTTATTATCAAATTTGTGTTATTTTTGGTACAATTTTTTTGACGAAAAGGTGTGGTATTTTGGTTATTTCAAAATTTCACGGGGATACATTTTTTGACAAGATCGGGAAACCATTATCAGATTCATTAAAACCGTCAAAAGGCTAGTTCATGGACATTTAACCACAAGATGTGACTACGGGGCTTATTCACTATTATTTATTTGAGGTTGAAGTGGAATTTCACGGGCGCGTGTACTTAGTATCTCAAGATATCAGGGTTGGTTGGAATTAAGATTCTTCGAGATCCTTGTTCGAGCTTTTAACCTTTACAATGACAAGGACTTGAGTTGTCTAGTTATACATGATGTTTAGCGGGTTCTCAGTGTATAACTATCACTTTAAGGAGTTACGTTGTAGTGCTCAGTGTCACACAAAGTTGTGGATACTCAAGAGGTGATGTACGTCTTATACTTGATGGTTGGTTGGTTGGTTGAAGAGTATAGAGTACTTAGGGATTCGATGGTGGACGAACTCTCTACGCCGCTCTTAGTCATACAATAGTGCAAGTTTAAGTCACAAGTTTGGGTTATTTTACTTCGTTCTCAAGTTCATAATATTGGGTTTTCTCCATCAATAGTCACTACAAAAAGCCGTCAGAATGATAATGGGGTCGGTAAAAAGTTAGTTGAGAGGAGTGTAAAAGAGTAGAGATGTTTATCAGCAGTTGATTCTCATGGGGCTAGTTATGGTACTTCACACCTGTTTGGTTAATTGGACATATGGGGTTACGCTGCCTCCGATTCTCATCGTTAACATAGTGTGTATGCTTCCGATTTCAAAGAAGGCATCGTGGGGGAAGATAGAGTGGGTGTTCTTTGTGGTTCTTTGACTTTGCTTGATTTCTTTGCGAAAACACTCATTTTCCACGAGGATCTGCATTCAGGGGGAAGAAATGTGCACATCGAGGACGCATAATAGACTCACGTGATCGAGTTTACAATTTCATTACTACCGGAAGACCTCCGCAAAGATGATCAGTGGTTCACTTTTGTGATTTTGGTGTAATCATTTCGACTCTCGCGGATTGTGAAGTGCGAAGTAGCCTACATATGTGAGAATATCATGTTGATTTCTTGCATGTTACCCCCGAATGGAGCTTCCGTATTGAGCATAACCGTGATTAGTGACTAGTCAGATTTGCTTGGTGTGGTTTACTGTGTCATCTACAAATTCCGCTGCGTACTTAAAACTTCAAAAGTTAGAAGACTTGTTTACTACATCAAAGTTTTGAATCTGCTGAAGACGGTTGTCAGTTTGGGGGGAAGCTGATTCAGAAACTTTGCCAAAAAGAAGTGTACGAAGAAGCCGCTAAAGACATGCAGCATGAATTGGGGGGAAGTTAATCCATTTCATGCATATTACATCATTTTCCTACAAGTGAAGAAAAAGTTCTCAAGCCGAGGTACAAGCTAAGATGAAGACAAAGAGCGTTTACTGTAGTCATCCTCAGCACTTGAAGAGCCGATGAAGACCTTTCTTTATTTGTATTTGTACTTGTAGGAAATGTTGTAAGTAATCCCTTATGTCGCCCATTGGGGGAAGATTGTTAGGATTCATCCTAACACGTAAATGGAACGACATTTACGGGATTACATTAGCTATCTTGTTAAGCCAAAACACATGGACTAGTTATGTAATATTTCAATAGTGGTGATTGTGTTAGGCTTTATATACCCCTCCATACTTCCATGGAGGGGTGAGACTTTAGAGTGTAATTTTCCATCTTTCTTATTTCAATAAAACACTTAGTTTTCCCTTCTCTCTCTACTTTCTCTCACTAACCATGGAGGTCATCTTCTTCCATATTACCCGACCTCCCGAATCACAAATCAACACAAAACTACGATCCTATCAGTTGCTAAAGCTGGAATGATACCCTGCACAAAGGAACGTCATTTCATTTCTAATATAAGTATCATTTATGAATTATATAACAGAAAAAATGCAACTTTACAATATCATCACCTTTTGTCTGTCGCTGATAAAAGTGTAGTGTAAATTTGGTTGCAAGTCAAGATCATCTGCTAGACAATCAAGAAACCAAATCCATGAATCTTTGTTTTTAGCTTCTACAACAGCATAGGCTAAAGGGTATATTCCATTGTTGCTATCAATACCAACAGCTGTAAGAAACTGACCAGGATAAGGACCCCTCATAAATGCACCATCTAAGCCCAGGCTGCCTAGCAACTCTCTCTGACAAGCTTTGTAGCCCTCCTTCAAATCACCTAAGCAAACGTAAATTCTCTTGAACACTCTCGTTGGACTTGATGGATCTGTTGCAGTTTGCACACTTATCCTAACTGTTGTATTAGGATTTATTTTCTGCAACTCTTCAACATAGTCCCTCAAAATGGTATATTGCTGCTTATGATCACCCCTAATCTCAATTTCTGCCTTGTTCTTTGCCCTTAATGCCTTTTGCATAGACACTTGGACTGCAAACTGTTTAGTCAGTTGATCTTGAACAGCCTTGATTGGAATATCTGGGTTGACTTGAACTTGATCAAGTACTTGCTTTGAGAGAAACTTGTAGTCACAAGCTTTGATGTCTCTTGATTGCAAACATTTGTGTTCATCCCGGAAAGTTCTAACAGTCCATACATCTTTATATGTATCTTTTCCTACATACAACAACCATGGGCAATCTGTTGGTTCCTCCCTTTGTGATCGTAAATATACATCCCTTCCGGGGCCTCTAGTTAACGGACCAGTTTTCTTCTTTGGTACTGTTCCCAGTCCAATACCTCCACTTGTACCACATGTTGGTATTGTTCCGACACACCTAGCCCTAATTCTTTGTTTGTCATTCTTAACGAGTTGCAATTTCCTCCGAGTTTGTATTGAATGCAGGTTGATCTTATCTTTAACTTCTTTCGCAGTTATAAAACTTTGACCACAGAAAAACATTACTTCTTCATGTTCTTGTTGTGCCTGAGTTAACTTTTGTTTCTTGTATGCCCTCATCTTTTTCTTCCGAATTACAAACTCAATCTCATTCTCATCACCACTTGCAAACTCTTCATCATCCAAGACTGTTATCTCAGTTTTCTTAAAAAAAACCATTTGGTATCTGGCTAGAACTACCTATAGCGGGTTCATGTGGACTGTCAATCAATTTGAACATAGCAACATCAACATCAGGCGCATCAAATATATTTTCTTCATCAACAAGTATGTTTTCATCGTCAATGTTCTGAATATCTTCGACATCACTCTCAAAAGTATCTGTTTCACTAACGTTGTCGTCACCTAACTCTTCATCAATCTCACAGAAGTCTATAGATTTACCTTTATGCATACGGTCGATAGGTGTATGTATTTCCTCATCTAGATGACCAAACACTTGTTCAGTTTCACATACCTCTACATGACTACATTTTTGGCTATGGTCCACACTAACCGGACTATCCTTTTGGCTATGGTCCACAGAAACAGGACTACTTTTCTGGCTATGGTCAACACTAACCGGACTATCTTTTTGGGTATGGTCAACAGAAACAGGACTACCTATGTGGCTATGGTTAACACTAACCGGACTGTCTTTTTGGCCATGCTCAAGACTAACAGCACTATCTTTTTGCATATGCTGAATGGGTGGATGTATGGTCATCAAGGGTTCAATTTCTAGCAATTCAGTAAGTTCTTCCAGAGTATTGACTTCCACAGGTGGTTGGCTGACTTGACTTAAAGCCTCTACCACAGGCTTATTAACAATGTTTTCTATGAACAATTTTTTTGAGCAATATGGAACAATAGCAAGAGCTGCATTCTTCTTTGATGCATCGACCTCAACAATAACTGTCCTAATTGACTTTGGTGACATATCATCAACATCCAAAGTTGTCTTACCATTTTCAACATAAACTTCTATCTTCTTATGCTCATCAACAAGCTCTTTCAAAATTTCTAAATTCGCAGCCTCACTTAAGCTATACAAACCATCGTCTAAATTACTACCAGGCTTAACAAAGTAATAGAAATTTTTTTGACCTAGGTCGTAACCCAATTCATACATAAGAACAACCAATTCTTCAACTGACACACTATCAACGTCAACCAAATCAACTAAACTTTCCATACATCCATCGTATATTCTACCAGGCCAGTACTTAAAAACACCATTGTGATGAACCCTCATGCTAAACATATTAGATCTACCACCTGAAGCATATCAGTAGACCAAAGCACATTATCAAACCTTAATAGCGAATTACAATATACCAGTATTAGATATTCCAACGATTATAGGAACAAAACGTACCGTATTTTCTCTTTGCAGAGTTGTACAGAACGGTATCCTCAACTCGATAACCTGGATCTCTTCTTACTTTCCATAAAGTAAAATCCATGTTTTGAAATTACGAATAATATCACATAAACATGCAATGATGGTTTGTGAATTGTGATAATTCTTGTAACGAAGGTTTTGGGACGAATAAAAAGGCCGTCTAGGTATTTATGGGGCGGGAAGAGGGATATGACATGTGGAAGTAATACATAGTTGCTACACGGTAATTAAGAAAAGACTAGCATGCCCTTGCGCTAAAGACAGATTGTAACGGAATGCAACGGCGTTGACCGACGGAAAACGGGTCAAAGGACGCATTCGGCCTAAAAAAACTTGAGGAGGGACACACGGCGACGATTTTTCAGACTTAGGGTGCATGGCGATATTTTTGGACAAGTTTAGGGACCAACGGTGTATTTTTGTCTAAGTTTTAGAAAGGTATACTGGGACTGGACATTACTCAAAAACATTTACTTTACATATGGTGTTCGGTAGAGATTCGGTTAAAGATTCTAACCATTTTATAAATACTACAAGTGTCAATTAAAGGATGGAACCAAGATCAAATACGACCGGGTGTACAAATTTTTTTGTAAGTATATTAACTAAATAACACTAGAAACATATTTCAATAGACCGGGTGCATTTAAGATTTATTTAAGAAAATCGATGTTTTTTTCAAAAATTTACACTGTATCAAAAATTTCATGGTGTCTCGGAACCCCAGGAACATCTTGTTTCCCATCCCGTCCTAGGTATACTTTTGGGTACACATTTAACAAGACACCTGCGATTATCATTACCAAAGTATGAGATGTCTAAAATTCGAATTATGTTTGGTGGAAAAAACTTGAAGTGCTTATGCTGATCTTTTAAGAAAGAGCTTTAGCTAGTTTGACTTGCGATGAGATTAAACCTTATGAATTAATTGGTCAAAATGATCAGTAATTGAAGCGGCTACTATTCAAATGAAAATCAATTGAAGTGGTTACACTATTCAGCCGAAATGATCAGTAGTGATAAAAGGAAAATGCTAAAACCTCCTACCTTTTCATCCTACAAAACTCACAGGATCGTGACAAATGTCATAACTGACGGTTTAGATGTGGAGAGAGAATGAGTGGAAACAAACTATATAATATTGTTGTGTGTGTAATATGATTTGTTGGATGAAAATGTAGGAGGTTGTAGCAATTCTCGTGATAAAAAGGATAAATACTGCCCGCCTATTTTTTTTTTTTTTTTTTTTTTTTTTTTTTTTTTTTTTTTTTTTTTTTTTTTTTTTTTTTTTTTTTTTTTTTTTTTTTTTTTTTTTTTTTTTTTT
>LBNU01016760.1:23123-42358 GCA_014162995.1 Artemisia annua | reverse complement strand
TTTATTCTATTTTTGTATTTTTATATTTTTCTCATTTTTTCTTGCTTTTTGCTTTAAAAATTTTCAAAATTTTTCAATTTTTTTGGATTTTTGTGGAAAACGGGGTTGCGCAAGTAAACGACAAAGATGAAAGTGCTAGGTCAATCAAATCGAAGATTCACCCCCCCAGACTAAAGATAAACATTGTCCTCAATGTTTTCAAGGTAAGGGTAATCCTAACAATAAATCTAAGGCCGTTTATTAAGTATGCCAAAGATACCATTAGTCGATAAGATTTGGATATATGATTTCCAAGCAACAGCAATACATGGGACTCGAGTGGAGATGAGACGATCCACGAGCACGAGAGTCATCATGAATTGGGGAAATCCTGCACAAACATAGACAACCAAGCAAACACAAGATTGGAAGAGGTCGCCCTCCTCGCGTTACTTATTAGATAATAAAAATGAAATAAAAGGATAAGCATGGGGTGCCTCCCACGAAGCGCTTTTTTTATTATCGAGTCGTGTAGCTTAGACTCGCCCCGAATTTACTTGTCCTTGGGGGAGCAAATGAAATACACATTTGACACAAAAGGAGGAATGCCTGGATCAAAAACAACATCTTCACTCGCGAAGGAGTGTAAAACAAGAGAAGTCACAAAAATCACGGGAGGGTGATTGGGGTTCAAGTGAAGTAAATTTTTGTGAAAAAATTTTCCCTCTCCCGGATCAAGAATAGTGTCCTCATTCCCCGTGTCAAACGGTAGCAAAGATTTTGTTTTCATCAATGATAAAGATTTTTGCTCAGAAGTGAGCGAAAAGCAATCATTTTCCTTCATCTTTAAAAACTGCTCAAAATTTTTGTTTGGAGTCACATTCATCAAAGGATGAGTTTTACCACTCTCGAGTATTCCTGGATTAAAAACTTTGTCTTCACAGGAAAAATCGGAAAGGTACTCGATGGTGGACTCATCGGAAGAAAACAAATCATCCTTAAAAGGAGAAAAATCATTTAGCTCAAAAGTAGATTCCTCATTGATTGTTATCATTTTAAACTCCTTTTTGAATTCTTTTTCGTCAGATCTTTCATCAAAAGATTTTTCATCAACAGATTTCCCATATAAAATATTTCGCCATTCAGTTTGATCAGCATTGAAATCAAAAAGTTCATCATCACTTTGATCATCAAAAGATTTTTCTTCAAAATATTTTCCATATAAAATGTTTTTCCACTAAATTGGCCTTAGCAGTGTGCCAGAACTGATGGATGTAGAAGATTGGTACATATGTGGATTTGGTGAGCAATGGCTTGCATGGATGAGCCAGAAGAATGTTCTTGACAATCTTGCATGTGTCATCCGGTATACAAAGTTTGTTGAAGTCGATGCGAAGATTGTTCTGATCAATGCCTACATTGTAGTCAGCAGGGAGGACATCACCAAGTGCAAGTAGTGGAAGGTTCTGTTGTTGTGGAACTGATTCAGAGTGTTGAGCCATTTGTGTTCTGAAAGTGTCATGTCATGAAATCAAACATCTAAATATGTTAGTCATTAGTCCGAGTTCACGTTTGATATTCAAAGACATATATGTTGCAATCATTGTCCAGTTAATTAATATGTGATTAATGACAGTATTATTATTTTAGATGATATATCTTTTAATGCACATAAGTCTTTTGGTAACATGTATAATAACACAATTCAATCACAAGTTGTATAACATTATCTCAATACACATATTTATGAGGATTCATCCAATATACAAGTTTTTGAAAAGTTACAATCACTTGAATACTCAAAAATATGTTACACATGATCTCGAAATTATTACCAACAATGTTCTCTAAAACTATTACTATTGAAGATCTCGAAAATTTTGGTGCAAGAAGGATCTCGAAAACTTTCCAAAAGAAAGATCTCGAAAACTTCCATGAACTAAAGTTCTCGAAAACCCTACAGCAGAGTTTCTCAAAAAACATGGTCTGAAAAGATCTCGAAAATATTTCATGTTTAAAAAAAAATCTCGATAAATTATCTCGATAATTTTGTGGAAAAAGATCTCGAGAAATTATCTCGATAATTTTTTTGGAAAAAGATCTTGATAATCTCATTTTCTAGAAAACTTTTGAGAGATGTCAAAATTTTCTAAGATTTTCTCGATAACATAAGTTATGAAAAGATCTCGAAATTTTGAAAGATCTCGAAAAGTTTATGAGAAAAGTTCTCGACAATTTTTCTCGAAAAAATTCTCATACAAGAATTTTCGAAA
The DNA here is from genome assembly GCA_014162995.1 of Artemisia annua. Taxonomy (NCBI): domain Eukaryota; kingdom Viridiplantae; phylum Streptophyta; class Magnoliopsida; order Asterales; family Asteraceae; genus Artemisia; species Artemisia annua. Next base: position 40,106 of record LBNU01016760.1, on the reverse strand, counting down.
TCATTGAAGTCGTACGTTATATTGTGAAATCTTTTGAATCCTTGAATGAAACCTGTGTAGTTAGAAACACAACAAGGTAACATACAAAAGATCTCGAAAGTTTAACGAGCCCAAAATTATCTAGAACAATTTTAACGAGAAATCATGTAGTATCACCAATGAAACACTTCAATTAACACTTATAAGAACACGTATTACCAGTTTAATTAGACTCTATAACACTTATATGAAAAGCCCTAAATCGAACAAGAACGCTAATTATCTAGAACATGCACTCTGTTGTTTTGGAACAATTAACAAGTACATACATGTTATAAACGCTTAAACTAACAAAACCCACCAATAACATACTCAAAAACATCACACAAAGACAAAGCCCTAATTCGACATAAACCCTAATTATCGAAATCAAATCAAACGTGTTATCAGTTATGATTAGACATTAGGGACATAAGCATAATACGTTTAGCAACAAAAGCCCTATGATTACATGGCCTAAAACAACTTAACACGCAAGATTCAAGATTTTCGAAAACCCTAGTTCTTAAAATCACGATTACACGAAATCTAGCCATTAAGAATTCAATTGGTTGAAAACCATTTGTTAAAATGAGCTAAGGGGTGTTTGTTTTTGTTTTTTGATTTTGTGAAATAAGAAAAACGCCGGGGTGTTTGTTTTTGTTGAATTTTATGAAACTTTTGACAACTTGGCATGTTTAGTCCCTAGACTACAAACTAAACCATCTAACTAGTCCTAATGTTGTATTTTAACGGTTAAAGGTAATGACAGTTAATGGTAGGCTAATAAAGAAGTAAAAATGAAGAAAGAAATGATACAAGATAACCTTTGACGATCCACCATTGCAAAATAACATCATAACTACAAAGAAATATGCACGTACACATGTTTGCACAAGATTTTGAAATTTTGAAGAACATTTTCTCCCCCTCAACACTTGGTGTGAAAATTTTGAAATTTTTGATAAACCAAAGTGTTGACAAAGATGGTGTACATGCATATGAAAAACAAGACAAAATAAAATAAAATAAAGGTAAATAAAATATAACATCTTTTTGGAATTTTTTTGAAGATTTTTTTGATTTTGTATTTTGTTTTTGATAAATATTTACAAAAAAGATAGTTTTGGTATTTGACTCGGTTAATTATTTTCAATAAAAGATTTGAGATCATTTGGAGTCAAACACCGCATACCAATCCGGTGAACTAGTTCAGTAAACCTTCCCGGGGGTAGTGGTTTTGTGAACAAGTCTGCCAGTTGGTATTCTGTACCCACAAAATATAACTCAATTGTACCCTTTTCAACATGCTCCTTGATGAAGTGATAACGGAGATCAATGTGCTTAGATTTTGAATGCAGAACCGTGTTGCACGAAATCGCTATTCAACTTTTCGAGTCACTGTACATCGGAATCTTATTGAATAAGTAACCGTAGTCCATTAGTTGTGTACGCATCCAAATGACTTGTGCACAGCAGGCAGACATGGCAATATATTTAGCTTCTGTTGACGATAGCGATGTGCAATCCTGCTTCTTTGATTGCCAAGACACGAGTTTATCTCCCAGAAACTGCAAACCACTAGAAGTACTTTTGCGTGTATCCATACACCCTGCATGATCAACGTCTGAAAAAGCTATTAGTTCAAAACCGGAATCCTTCGGATACTAGATCCCCAAATTAATGGTTCCCTTTACGTATCGAAGGATTCTCTTAGCCACATTGAGGTGACGTTCAGTTGGACTGGACTAATTGCGAGAGCACATAAATACAGCAAATACAATATCCGATCTACTAGCGGTGAGATACATCAGTTACCCAATAATACTTCGGTACTTTGTGGGGTCAACTGGTTTCCCATTTGGATCCGCATCTAACTTAGTTTTGTTAGCCATAGGAGTATTGTAAGTATCACAACTGGTCATTCCATGTTTCTTAATTATCTCAAGAGCGTATTTGGACTGATTTAGGAAAATTCCACGGGGAGACTGATGAACTTGTAGTCCCAAAAAGAACGTAAGTTCACCCATCATTGACATTTCAAAATTTTGTTTCATTAATCTGGCAAAAGCGTTTGAGTACTTTTTGTTTGTAGAGCCAAAAATAGTGCATCGGGTGTTACTATTGTAGTTGTAGTAACCGTTGTATCAGGTACTTGAATATTATCAGGTTGAGCAGCGGAACTAGTGGATACATCTGCTGCACGTGTCTCAAATGAATCATCGAACAAAGGAGAAAACAATGTTTCCAATTCTCGACGAGTTAGTGGCAACGGTTCAGCTGAAGAATCTGGAAAGTTTAGACGGTTGGTTCCGGGTCCAAAGCTGTTTTGCTCAGAAACCATTTCTGTGAGCTCATCGAAATTAGCATGGATAGTCTCCTGAATCTCTCTAGTACGACGGTTGTAGATTCTAAAACCTTTGGAGTTTTCACAATATCCAATGAAGATACCGACGTCAGCCTTTGCCTTAAGCTTTCCAAGATCATCACGATCATTATTCGGATAACAAAGAGATCCAAATACATGAAAGTGTTGTATGTTAGTGATGAGTGCTCAAACACTCATCATTTTTGGTCAATTCTGAAATGCAAAACATCTGAAAACACGCAAAAATGCATCAAAATGATGAAAATATCCAAGGATCGTGTTTTATATGTCTCAAATGCAAAATGTTTAAAAACAAATGAAAAACGAACAAAGTTTGCAGAATTGGCAGTTTTAGTCCCCCAGCTTTCAAAGATTGGCAAAAATAGTCCCTGGAGTTTAAAGATGTGGAATTTTATCATTCAAGGTCCCTAAAATGTTTTAGGTTGTCAAAATTGGTCCTTGAGTGAATTTTTGGGCAAATGGCAGAAAAGGTCCCTCAACTTTTGGAAATTGTCAAAAATGGTCCTTGGAAATTTAAAAATGGAAAAATGGCAATTGTGGTCCTTGAATTATTGGAGTTTGGCAACAATGGTCCTTGTGAGAACTTTGAGAGGAATTCATTTTCAGTCCCCCAACTTTGGGAAATTTACAAAATTGGTCCTTGCACTTCATAAACCAAACGGACCTTTATTTTATTATTCAACCCAAATATCCCAAAACAAACCAAACCCCAACACAGCCCAATCCCTACCGTTTATAACTCCAAGGCCCAATTCTTTTTATTAAATCCCGGCCCAATTCCAAATCATAAACACCCCGTTTTATTTTTAAACCCAGTCAAATCTTAGTCTGACTCACCCCTAACCCCCCCAACAAAACACCCCAAAACCAGGGTACTTTCTCACCCTCCCTATCCTTCCACATGTTCCCCCCACCTCCATAGCCACCTTAGTGTTCCTCCTAACCTTTCCCAGCAATAAATGCCACACCTAATCCACTAAAACTGTCACAATTGTTTATAACAATTTTTGGCGCCAAAAGTCGTTTAAAGGTGGGGATTGAGTTTCAAGCATCCAACGGCTCAAAATTGGAGTGGGATTTGTTCAGAAGGGTCCATAAACCCTAAAAGTGCTATATAAAAGGAAAAAGATGGAGCATAGTTTAATATCTAGTGTAATTTAGTCTAATTTAGGTCGTTGGTTAATTTTCTCATGTGTATTGTATTTTAAAGCTTTCAAGTATTGTTTCAACTATTTTCAGTGTATTATGAATCTTTTCCAAGCATCAATTTAAGTATTCTCAACAAAATTCAGTTTGTGCAAGTTTTATGTGAAAATCTCATATCAATTCAAAGTTGTTGTTTGTTGTTACCATGGACTGAGTTAGATCATATAGGCTCCTAGAAAGCTTCTTAAAGCTTTTAGAAACCTTAAAATTCAGTTTAGTTTCACAAATTAAAAATCACAAAAAATATCATAAATAAGTGAAAAATCAAAAATCAGTGAAGAAAGAAGACAATGCATGGAGCACTGTTAATAATGGATGGCAGTGGTATTAGTGCTTCATGGGAAGCTTTAGGTTGAGTACTTGGCCCTTGGTTCATGGTTCTTAGCTTGGATTGCATCTTGTAAGCACTTTACTCAATTAAGCCTTTTACTGTAGAAGTGTTCATTAGTGCTTATTTGTGTGCTTTCTGAGTTTAATTAGAGTAACTTAGTGAGTTTATTGCTTAAAATTTGGTAGTTGTTCTTTGGATTTGCTTGTTGCTCAATTCACCATTTTAACTGTCAAAGTAGCTTCAATTTGATTTATAGGTGTTTATTGTTACCCTTGATATCTCTGTGGTAAAATAAGATTAATACATCATATTTTAGCATTGTGGATTCATTTCATGGGCTGAATCAATAAAAAGGTTTGAAAATCTCAGTTGCACAGTTTTTAAGGGGTGTTTGGCATTGCTGTTGTTTATGTGTTGTAGCAGGTTTGAGTTGGTGTTTTTAGTGTAGGTATGTTGCATTAGGTCCTGTTAGAACATTCATAGCATAAAGTCAGTGGTTTATTATACAAAAAGTCAAAATCACTTCTTAATTTCATTTTTCTTTCACTGTTAGCATTTTAGATTTGCATAATCATGGATTTGCTTGCATAAGTTGCTTCTCTAGCTCATTTTAGTCTCATTTTAGCTTAATATAACATTTTCAGTCATTTGGGATCATTAGAAGTTCAAAAAAATCAACTGAGCTTGAAAATCAAAAAGTCAAAAATCTCATAAGAAATGTTTTTGAATAAACTTTAGATTTTCCTCTAGGGCTTATTTTTAGGATTTTGGATTTGAGCTTTTGGATTGTTGTTATTTGGTTGGTTAGCTTGCTATATTATTTTTCTCAATTTTTAGTTTGCTTATTAAACTGCTTAAATTTGCTTATCCATTTAGCTATTTTTCAAGAAAGTGCCCTGTGCACAGCTTTTACCCACTTTTCATAAGCTCATAAAGTGCCCTGTGCAAGCAGCTTTTTCTTTGTCCCAAATTTTCACTCACTGCGCAATTCAGTGATTTCCAAGCTTTTTCATAAGCTCTTCATAAGCTCTCCAGTGGACCCCTCTTGGTGAGCTTTGGCTTTTTGGAGACCTTACCACCCCATCTTGCTATCTCAGTGCTTATTTTGTGCTTTTGAGCTTATTTCATAAGTTAAAATTGCCATTAAAGTTGACTGCAGGGGTGTTTGGTTAACTATGCGAGTTGGATTTGCTTATTAGCTTATCTTAGCTTATTTAGTGGTCCATTCTTGTTCATTTCACTTATTTCTAGTTCATTAAACTTATTTTCATCTTATTTTAGCTTGGTTCTCAGTTTATTAACTTGTTTGAGCTTTTGAGTTTCATTTAAGCCAAAAAGCTTAACTGCTTATCTCATAAGCTCTCTTTTTCTTTGTTTTTAAGATTCAAAACTTTTGCTTTTATTAAAGTCTCATTATTTTAGTAGTATAATAATTTTGTAAAAAGAAAAACACAAAATCATCAATTTTAAGGAAAGTGATAGCTTCTATTTAAGAAGCTTGAGCTTTTTAGCTTATTTCTCATCTTTTTCATTAAGCACTTGCTGTTTTTTATATTTTTTTTTAAATTTCTGTCATCTTGTAGTATATATATAAAAAATTCCAGATTTTTGTTTGCTTGTTTAGCATTTATTAAAAATCAAAAACAGTTTTAGTGATTATTAAATAATAATTAATTAATATTAAATACATAAATAGTCTAATAAATATATTTTCAGTTCTAAAATTAGTTTTAGGTTATTTTAGATTTTTCTAAATTAATTTTTCATTTATTTAGGTAAATTTCTTATTTAAGTATAATTTAGTGTAATTTAGATAATTAATAAATAGTTTTTAATTAATAATAATTAATTTAATAGTCTAATATTTAATTTTCTTTTTCCAATATTTTTCTTTTATCATTAGGATTGTAAAAATATGTTTTTCATCATCTAGGTGTTCATAGATTTCCATTTTCACTTTTATTTTCGTACGTAGACGTTTAATTAAACGTAAACGTACACGTTTAGATTTGTAATTGCTTCTAGATTTTTAGTAATCATCTGTAGTGTTTGTTTATGATTTTACTCATATTCTCGTAGTATAATCATTCATAAACCCATTCCCGTTCATTATCACTCGATCACAAATTCGTTTTTGATACAATTCACTTCCTCATCGGGACATAACGACCCGGGAATATTTCTATACTCTCTGGACTTCATTGCATTGGTTTCTTGACCGTCAGGCTTTTATTACGGTTGATCATTCACAAGTGGTTAGCTTGTGTGATAAAAACTGACCGTTCAGAACCAATCAAAATTTGGCGCCGCTGCCGGGGAGGTTGTGTGCATATTCAGACGTATTTGAAGATTAGTGATCTTTGAATATTCACTCCTTTGTATATTTACCATATATATATATATCGTATTTTCATCTTTCAAAAACATAAAAAACACAAAAATATTTTCTTTTTGTTTCTAATATATATAAAAGNAAAACTGACCGTTCAGAACCAATCAAAATTTGGCGCCGCTGCCGGGGAGGTTGTGTGCATATTCAGACGTATTTGAAGATTAGTGATCTTTGAATATTCACTCCTTTGTATATTTACCATATATATATATATCGTATTTTCATCTTTCAAAAACATAAAAAATACAAAAATATTTTCTTTTTGTTTCTAATATATATAAAATAAAAAAAATAAGAAAAAGGAATACTTGTCACCAAGTATTCAACAAAAACACCAAAAAATAATAAACATCCTCCGTCTTCCGTTGAAGGAGGGCGGTTGTAAACCATTCCCAAATAATAACAACAAAAGATAATCGTGAAATCAATTGTTACCCGATTAGCTTTTAAAGCAAAATGGTTTCGATTGACGTAACGGTTAACAAAAAATAAATAAAAAAAAAATAAAAAAAATAAATAAATAAAAAGATTCCAGGTTTTCTTTGTTGATTGGTTTTGTTTTCTAGTGCATGCGCACTCGTTCTTCTAGGTCTACGAGCCCATTTCGTGAGCTTATTAAGATTCCTCGAGAACGACGTAGACGTTCTGCACCCGCGGTCGAATCCGAGATTCGTACTGTTTCTACCACTTCTGTCGTCATGACAGATCTTCCTATGAGTGAGCTTCTCCAAGCACCCATCGAGGTTTACGGAGATGCCATTATTGTTCCAGCCATCGTGGCTGACAGTTTTGAGCTCAAAACCGGGTTACTAAATTTTGTAACCCAAAGTCAATTCTATGGTTTTGAGCGGGACGATCCTCATGCTCATATTCGATGGTTTAACAAGATCACATCTACCGTCAAATACAAGAATGTCCCATCTGAGGCAATCAAACTTCTTCTCTTCCCATTCTCCCTCGAGGGACAAGCCCGGATTTGGCTCGAAAAACAACCCCCTTGTTCTATTTAAACATGGGAAGATTTGGTAAAGAAATTTGTGAATGAATTCTATCCTCCTTCCAAGACCACGAGTCTTAAAAATGAGATCATCAAGTTCACTCAGAAATTTGATGAATCATTTAGTGAGTCGTGGGATCGTTTTAAGGAATTGCTTCGCAAATGTCCTCACCATGGTTTCTCCGAGTTGATGCAACTCGACACTTTCTACAATGGTGTGAGCCAAGCTGATCAGGATTCTCTTAATGCCTCCGCGGGAGGTAATTTCCTGAGTAAAACCACAAAAGAAGCTTTAGCGATCATCGAAAACAAATCTAAGGTCCGCACTACACGAAGCAAGCCGGTTGTTTCCCAAGTGAGTGTTGGTCCTTCTACCTCATCGCCCGTGAGTCAATCTAGCACTGATGCTAAGATTGACAAACTCACGGAAGCTATTCAAGCTTTGGTTCTCTCTAACCAGAAGAAAGTCTCTTTTCCACAAACTTCTTCTCCTGCTAAAGTTAAAAAAGTGAAAGTCTGTGTTACCTGTGGTGGCCCCCACGCATATTACAATTGTATGGCCACCGATGGTAACCCCTTTGAAGCTAATGTGATAGCCGGTCCTTCCATCAACGAGGTAATCAATACCGTCCTCCTATGGACCCGAACTATCGTCCCAACCACTACCCTGGACCTCCCGGTTTTAATCAAAATCAAAATGTTCAAAACCGTAACCAAAATTTCCAAAACCAAAACCGAATGAACCAAGGTTATCAAAACCAAGGTAATTTCAATCAAGGTCATGGTTACTACAATCAGAACCAAGGTTTCCAAAATCAAGGTTTCCAAAACCAAGGAAACTTTAACCGAAACCAAGGTCAGGGTCATTCCAACCAAGGGAATTTTCATGGACATAACCAAAATCAAGGAAATTTTCAAAACCAAGGTCCAAACAACTGAGGTCAAAATTTTCCTACTCAGACTCAAGCTATTGTTCCTACCGGACCATCATCTGATGAGTTGTTAAAGCAATTCATGAAATCCCAAGAGGAAATGAATTGGTTATTGGTCAGCCAGATTTCTGAGATCAAGAAGTCTTTAAATGATCGACCCTCGGGCTCAGGACAACTTCCGAGCAACACGATCGCTAACCCGAGGGGCGATGCTAAGGCGATCACAACCGGGAGTGGTGCTTCTTATGATGAACCCGCGATTCCTACTACCTCTTCTTCCTCCCTTCCAAAGGTAGTGGAACGTGAACCTGATGCGACAAAGAACAAAGTGCAATTTACAAGCCCACAAAGTACAGCACACGTCCATCCTCAGGTTGTCCCAAAAACAAAACCCAAGCCGGGAGTTGTCTTCGAACCTCCAATAACTCCGGCTGAGGCCCCTAAATCCAAAACTTCTATTCCTTACCCATCACGCTTAAATGAACAAAAAGCTCCGAGAAAAAGCTAGTCATCAAATGGATAAATTCTTTCAAATTTTCCAAGAATTACACTTTGACATAAGCTTCTCGGATGCTATCATTCTGATGCCCAAGTTTGCATCCACACTCAAACACTTGTTGAGCAACAAGGAAAAGCTGTTTGAAATGGCAAAAACTCCACTTAACGAGAACTGCTCAGCAGTTTTGTTAAAGAAGCTTCCCGACAAGCTTGGAGACTCTGGGAAATTTCTCTTACCTTGTGTATTTCCTGGGATGGTTGAATGCTTTGCCTTAGCCGATCTTGGTGCAAGCATTAACCTGATGCCTTATTCAGTATGGAAGAGACTTTCTCTTCCTGAACTCACTCCTACCTGCATGACTCTTGAGCTTGCTGATCATTCAATATCTCATCCTCTTGGCATTGCTGAGGACGTATTCGTGAAAGTAGGAAAGTTCCAATTTCCAGCTGACTTCGTGGTTGTCGATTTCGATGCTGACCCACGGGTTCCTCTCATTGTTGGAAGAGGATTCCTAAGAACGGGTCGTGCTCTCATTGATGTATTCGAGCAAGAAATCACATTACGTGTGGGTAATGAAGCTGTCACTTTTAACCTTGACCAAACTTCGAGGTACTCCTCAAATTATGATTCTGAATCGGTTAACCGAATAGATGTTATTGATGTCGCTTCAGAGGAGTACGCTCAAGAAGTTCTTGGTTACGTTCATAATTCTTTGGGTGGTGACTCCACTCCGTCTTCTCATCCTATCATTTCCCACTCTTCCCCTTCTCTCACTCCGTTTGAGGGAAGCGATTTTCTTTTGGAAGAGATCGAGGCTTTTCTCAAAAGTGATTCAGTTCCAGATGGAATTGATAACAATGAGATTGATCTGGAGGGAGATCTTCTTCTTCTTGAGAAATTATTGAATCAGGACAATTCTCCTCCCCTCCCTCCCGTAGAACTTCATAACGAGGAAATCAAGTCTGTTGAAAAAACTGATGAATTTCCCGAGGTCGAACTCAAGGAATTACCTCATCATCTCGAGTACGCATTTTTGGAGGGTGATGATAAATTGCCCGTCATAATTGCTAAGGACTTGAGTAAGGAGGAAAAATCTGCTCTCATAAAGGTTTTGAAGTCACACAAGCAAGCAATTGCTTGGAAACTCTCCGACATCAAAGGTATTAACCCTGAATTTTGTACTCACAAAATTTTAATGGAGGATGACTTTAAGCCGTCAGTCCAACATCAGAGACGGGTGAATCCTAAAATTCATGAGGTTATCAAACAAGAGGTTCTAAAACTTCTTGATGCCGGATTGATTTATCCCGTCTCAGATAGTCCTTGGGTTAGTCCCATTCACTGTGTTCCGAAAAAGGGTGGCATCACTGCTGTCACAAATGAAGAAAACGAGTTGATTCCAACTCGATTGGTTACGGGGTGGCGAGTCTGCATTGACTATCGCAAATTAAATGAAGCCATCCGTAAAGACCATTTTCCTCTACCCTTCATGGACCAGATGCTTGAGAAATTGGCGGGGAATGAGTACTATTGTTTCCTCGACGGTTTCTCGGGTTATTTTCAGATCCCCATTGATCCACAGGATCAAGAAAAGACTACCTTCACGTGCCCTTACGGAACATTTGCTTATAAACGTATGCCTTTTGGCTTATGTAATGCTCCTGGTACGTTGCAAAGGTGCATGATGGCCATATTTTCCGACATGATTGGGAAAACAATGGAGGTCTTCATGGATGACTTTTCGGTCATTGGGGATTCCTTTCAGACATGTCTCTCCCATTTGGACACTATGTTAAAACGGTGTAAAGACACCAATCTTTGTCTAAATTAGGAGAAGAGCCATTTTATGGTCAAAGAGGGCATTGTCCTCGGCCATANGCTTATGTAATGCTCCTGGTACGTTGCAAAGGTGCATGATGGCCATATTTTCCGACATGATTGGGAAAACAATGGAGGTCTTCATGGATGACTTTTCGGTCATTGGGGATTCCTTTCAGACATGTCTCTCCCATTTGGACACTATGTTAAAACGGTGTAAAGACACCAATCTTTGTCTAAATTAGGAGAAGAGCCATTTTATGGTCAAAGAGGGCATTGTCCTCGGCCATAAGATTTCCAAAAACGGGATTGAGGTTGACAGAGCTAAAGTTGATGTCATTGCTAAATTACCTCATCCCACCTCCGTCAAAGGTATTAGGAGTTTTTTGGGTCATGCCGGATTTTATCGTAGATTTATTCAAGATTTTTCCAAAATTGCCCGGCCTATGACCCATCTCGTCGAGAAGGATGCTCCTTTTATCTTCTCTCCAGAGTGCATCGAAGCTTTTGAGACATTAAAGAAAAAGCTTACTGAGGCACCGATTCTTGTGGCCCCCGATTGGGACTTGCCATTTGAGCTCATGTGCGATGCAAGTGATTTTGCTATCGGTGCAGTCCTGGGGCAACGCAAAACCAAACACTTTCAGCCAATACACTATGCGAGCAAAACAATGACCGATGCTCAAACACATTACACCACTACGGAAAAAGAGCTATTAGCCATGGTGTATGCCTTTGAAAAGTTCGGCCATATTTGATCTTGACCAAATGCGTAGTGTATACGGACCACTCGGCTCTAAAATATCTCTTTGCAAAACAAGACGCAATGCCGAGATTGCTTCGTTGGGTTCTACTCCTACAAGAATTTGATATCATTATACGTGATAAAAAAGGAGCTGAGAACCTAGCTGCTGATCATCTGTCCCGATTAGAGAACCCACACCAAGATGTCTTCGAGAAAAAGGAAATAAATGAAACATTTCCTCTCGAGACATTAAATGCGGTTGCTTTTCGTGGAGATTCTACTACCCCATGGTTTGCCGATTTTGCAAATTACCATGCGGGGAACTTTGTGGTGAAAGGGATGTCGTCCCAACAGAAGAATAAGTTCTTCAAGGATGTTAAACATTATTTCTGGGACGACCCCTACTTATTCAAAATCTGTGCCGATCAAGTCATCAGGCGGTGTGTTTATGGGCAGGAAGCCACTGAAATTCTTAAGGCTTGCCATGCTGGACCCACGGGGGGCCACCATAATCCAAACTACACCGCCAAAAAGGTGTTTGATTCGGGTTTCTTTTGGCCCACAATTTATAAGGATGCCCAGGAATTAGTCAAATCCTGTGACGCTTGTCAACGTCACGGGAATATTTCACAAAAGAATGAAATGCCACAAAATGCAATTCAAGTTTGTGAAATCTTTGACATATGGGGCATCGATTTTATGGGGCCATTTCCGTCATCTCATGGAAACAAGTATATACTCGTGGCTGTTGATTATCTATCAAAATGGGTTGAGGCGAAAGCTTTACCCAGAAATGATGCCCGAGTTGTTGTTAAATTCTTGAAAGCTCTTTTTGCCCGATTCGGAACCCCACGTGCTATAATTAGTGATCGTGGTACGCATTTTTGCAATGACAAATTCGACAAAGTCATGCAAAAGTATGGTGTAACTCACCGTCTCTCTACTGCGTACCACCCTCAAACAAGTGGGCAAGTTGAAGTTTCCAATCGTGGAATTAAAAGAATTTTGGAAAGAACGGTTGGTGAAAATCGTGCATCGTGGTCGGAAAAATTAGATGATGCACTCTGGGCTTTCCGTACGGCTTACAAAACACCCATCGGGTGTACGCCTTACAAGCTTGTGTACGGGAAAGCGTGCCATCTTCCGATCGAGCTTGAGCATAAAGCCTATTGGGCCCTCAAGCATGCCAATTTCGACCTCCAAACTGCAGGCGATCATCGGAAAGTTCAAATGAATGAATTGAGTGAACTTCGTGATCAGGCCTATGAAAACTCTTTAATCTACAAGGAAAAAACAAAGAAGCTCCATGACTCAAAGATCAAAAACCGCGTTTTCAACGTTGGTGATCGAGTCCTTCTTTTTAACTCAAGATTAAAGATCTTTTCGGGTAAATTGAAGAACCGTTGGACTGGCCCATTCACCATTGCAAAAGTTTATCCTTATGGCACCGTCGAATTATCTCAAAATGACGGGCCAAATTTCAAAGTGAATGGGCATCGGTTGAAGCATTACTTTGGAGAGGACATACCATCCATGGTTGTCCCGGATCTCCAAACTTTCCCCAAGGACAATTGAATTCGGGGATCGAGTCAAGCTAGCGACTTGGTGAACAAAAACAGTAGCACAACATATGGGTTTTCACCCATATTTCTGACTTCTTTCTATTTTCTACCACCCAAGTGTGGGGGAGTGGCCGTCCCCCACTGCTGTTTGCAATGTATATATGTATATCTTCTAAAAAAAATGTATGATTGCATAAATAATATAAATAAAGTGAAAAATATTTCCGCAGTTAGCTTAGAATATTGTTTTTCCCATTCAAGGATTCGGCATAATAGCCGGGACTTTGAATATTGAGGACACTATTCAATTCTAGGTGTAGGGGGAAATTCTAGCGAATTTTATCACATTATACCATCTAGTACCCCCGTTTTTGGCCAAAATTTTCAAAATTTTGTTTTCACTTTATTTCAAAATTTTTTGTGGTTATCAGTCCGCCATGTCTAACCGACAAAAGGATTGGCTAATCCAGGAGCAAACGGCTCTTGGTAAAGATACATCAAATCCGTTTATGGCTTGCAATTTGCCAAAAATTATATGGTAATCGACTCACCATATCTTTAATTAGTGAAGAGTTGGCTAGCCCGCAAGATTATGGCTTGTGGTAAAGGCAGTTGGAAAACCATAATTGGTAATCAGCTCACCAAAGATAATTTATCTAAGAGTTGGCTAGTCCAGAAGCAAACGGCTTCTGGTAAAGACATATCAAATCCGTTGAAAGCTGGTGATTTGCTAAAAATCACAGGGTTATCGGTGTGCCATGGGTCTTACTTGAACTGAAACATTTGGCTACTCCAGAAGTGATGGCTTTTGGTAAAGAGATTAAAATCCATCAAGTTTTCATAAAAGATTGCTAGGGACTAGCAATAGTTTAGTGTGGGGGATTGATGAGTGCTCAAACACTCATCATTTTTGGTCAAATCTGAACTGCAAAACATCTGAAAACACGCAAAATCACATCAAAATGATGAAAATATCCAAGGATCGTGTTATATATGTCTCAAACGCAAAATGTTTAAAAACAAATGAAAAACGAGCAAAGTTTGCAGAATTGGCAGATTTAGTCCCCTAGCTTTCAAAGATTGGCAAAAATAGTCCCTGGAGTTTAAAAATGTGGAATTTTATCATTCAAGGTCCCTGAAATATTTTAGGTTGTCAAAATTGGTCTTTGAGTGAATTTTTGGGCAAATGGCAGAAAAGGTCCCTCAACTTTTGGAAATTGTCAAAAATGGTCCTTGGAAATTTAAAAATGGAAAAATGGCAATTGTAGACCTTGAATTATTAGAGTTTGGCAACAATGGTCCTTGTGAGAACTTTGGGAGGAATTCATTTTCAGTCCCCCAACTTTTGGAAAGTTACAAAATTGGTCCTTACACTTCATAAACCAAACGGACCTTTATTTTATTATTCAACCCAAATATCCCAAAACAAACCAAACCCCAACACAGCCCAATCCCTACCCCTTATAACTCCAAGGCCCAATTCTTTTTATTAAATCCCGGCCCAATTCCAAATCATAAACACCCCGTTTTATTTTTAAACCCAGTCAAATCTTAGTTTGACTCACCCCTAACCCCCCAACAAAACACCCCAAAATCAGGGTACTTTCTCACCCTCCCCATCCTTCCACATGCTCCCCCCACCTCCATAGCCACTTTAGTGTTCCTCCTAACCTTTCCCAACAATAAATGCCACACGTAATCCACTAAAACTGTCACAATTGTTTATAACAATTTTTGGCGCCAAAAGTCATTTAAAGGTGGGGATTGAGTTTCAAGCATCCAACGGCTCAAAATTGGAGTGTGATTTGTTCAGAAGGGTCCATAAACCCTAAAAGTGCTATATAAAAGGAAACAGATGGAGCATAGTTTAATATCTAGTGTAATTTAGTCTAATTTAGCTCGTTGGTTAATTTTCTCATGTGTATTGTATTTTAAAGCTTTCAAGTATTGTTTCAACTATTTTCAGTGTATTATGAATCTTTTCCAAGCATCAATTTAAGTATTCTCAACAAAATTTAGTTTGTGCAAGTTATGTGAAAATCTCATATCAATTCAAAGTTGTTGTTTGTTGTTACCATGGACTGAGTTAGATCATATAGGCTCCTAGAAAGCTTCTTAAAGCTTTTAGAAACCTTAAAATTCAGTTTAGTTTCACAAATCAAAAATCACAAAAAATATTATAAATAAGTGAAAAATCAAAAATCAGTGATATTAGTGCTTCATGGGAAGCTTTAGGTTGAGTACTTGGCCCTTGGTTCATGGTTCTTAGCTTGGATTGCATCTTGTAAGCACTTTACTCAATTTAGCCTTTTACTGTAGAAATGTTCATTCGTGCTTATTTGTGTGCTTTCTGAGTTTAATTAGAGTAACTTAGTGAGTTTATTGCTTAAAATTTGGTAGTTTTTCTTTGGATTTGCTTGTTGCTCAATTCACCATTTTAACTGTCAAAGTAGCTTCAATTTGGTTTATAAGTGTTTATTGTTACCCTTGATATCTCTGTGGTAAAATAAGATGAATACATCATATTTTAGCATTGTGGATTCATTTCATGGGTTGAATCAATAAAAAGGTTTGAAAATCTCACTTGCATAGTTTTTAAGGGGTGTTTGGCATTGCTGTTGTTTATGTGTTGTAGCAGGTTTGAGTTGGTGTTTTTAGTGTAGGTATGTTGCATTAGGTCCTGTTAGAACATTCATAGCATAAAGTCAGTGGTTTATTATACAAAAAGTCAAAATCACTTCTTAATTTCATTTTTCTTTCACTGTTAGCATTTTAGATTTGCATAATCATGGATTTGCTTGCATAAGTTGTTTCTCTAGCTCATTTTAGTCTCATTTTAGCTTAATATAACATTTTCAGTCATTTGGGATCATTAGAAGTTCAAAAAAATCAACTGAGCTTGAAAATCAAAAAGTCAAAAATCTCATAAGAAAAGTTTTTGAATAAACTTTAGATTTTCCTCTAAGGCTTATTTTTAGGAGTTTGGATTTGAGCTTTTGGATTGTTGTTATTTGGTTTGTTAGCTTGCTATATTATTTTTCTCAATTTTTAGTTTGCTTATTAAACTGCTTAAATTTGCTTATCCATTTAGCTGTTTTTCAATAAAGTGCCCTGTACACAGCTTTTGCCCACTTTTCATAAGCTCATAAAAAGCTCATTTCTTGGAATTAGCTTGTGAGAGTTGGTTCTCTGAGAAGCCAATCAACAAGTTTATTCAGTTCAGTGCTCATTTTCTGTTTTGTAGCTTATTTGATAAGGCTGCAAGCAGCTTTTTCTTTGTCCCAAATTTTCACTCACTAAGCAATTCAGTGATTTCCAAGCATTTTCATAAGCTCTTCATAAGCTCTCCAGTTGACCCCACTTGGTAAGCTTTGGCTTTTTGGAGACCTTACCACCCCATCTTGCTATCTCAGTGCTTATTTTGTGCTTTTGAGCTTATTTCATAAGTTAAAATTGCCATTAAAGTTGACTGCAGGGGTGTTTGGTTAACTGTGTGAGTTGGATTTGCTTATTAGCTTATCTTAGTTTATTAAGTGGTCCATTCTTGTTCATTTCACTTATTTCTAGTTCATTAAACTTATTTTCATCTTATTTTAGCTTGGTTCTCAGTTTATTAACTTGTTTGAGCTTTTGAGTTTCATTTAAGCCAAAAAGCTTAACTTCTTATCTCATAAGCTCTGTTTTTCTTTGTTTTTAAGATTCAAAACTTTTGCTTTTATTAAAGTCTCATTATTTTAGTAGTATAATAATTTTGTAAAAAGAAAAACAGAAAATCATCAATTTTAAGGAAAGTGATAGCTTCTATTTAAGAAGCTTGAGCTTTTTAGCTTATTTCTCATCTTTTTCATTAAGCACTTGCTGTTTTTTATATTTTTCTTAAATTTCTGTCATCTTGTAGTATTTATAGAAAAAATTCCAGATGTTTGTTTGCTTGTTTAGCATTTATTAAAAATCAAAAACAGTTTTAGTGATTATTAAATAATAATTACTTAATATTAAATACATAAATAGTCTAATAAATATATTTTCAGTTCTAAAATTAGTTTTAGGTTATTTTAGATTTTTCTAAATTAATTTTTCATTTATTTAGGTTA
>LBNU01016760.1:2232-22891 GCA_014162995.1 Artemisia annua | reverse complement strand
AGACTGTTTCCACGTGTGCCGGACATGAGATCATTTCCTTGTATATCACGAACAAAGCATGCTTTCTCCCTGAATGCAACTTCCATATCACCATCACAAAATTGACCAACTGAAAATAGATTGTGACCGAGGCCTTCAACATTATAAACACGACTAATTTCGATATTCCCACTGACATAGTCCCCATAGCCCATAATTGTAGCAAAATGATCATTCCCGAATCTGACAGTACCAATGAACTTTGAGATAAAGTTTCTTAACAGTTTGAGATTGCCTGTCATGTGTCGGGAGCATCCGCTATCAACAATCCAGAGAACAATTTGCACCACCTGCATCACATGAAAGAGACGACGATGGTACAATGGTAAGGGTGGAACCCGAAGAAGTTGTGGGTTCCGTTGGGTTAGAAGCACACATGTTAACAATTTTAGGAATCCATTTAAAGTTATGTGTCATTTGTAACCAACGTTGCCAATTCCAACTAGATTTAGCCTTCTTTATATCAAATTCAGTAATAGTTGGCATGATCCTAGAGGTATTTTTCGCAACTACTGGGTTGACTATATCATTCTTAGAAACTACACAAGGCATAAGTCCTAGAACAGATTTAGAAGCATTAGTGGGCCTAGATTTTTTGCCTAATGTACGTTTCTTAAGACGAGATANTTAGCCTTCTTTATATCAAATTCAGTAATAGTTGGCATGATCCTAGAGGTATTTTTCGCAACTACTGGGTTGACTATATCATTCTTAGAAACTACACAAGGCATAAGTCCTAGAACAGATTTAGAAGCATTAGTGGGCCTAGATTTTTTGCCTAATGTACGTTTCTTAAGACGAGATAAATGAGAATTTGCAACACATTTAGAATGATCACCAGATAACATACTCTTACGACAAAACACACATGAAGCATCAACTTTTAAAACATTCAAAGGTTCATCATTCGTTACACATAGATTAGAATTACAATTTGCCAAATCAGTATCTAAATCTAGTGCAGGATGAGTCTTATTCACAGTCCTAGGGTGTTCTTCTACTTGAAGGGCTTCTAGTGTCTCTCTTCTACGTTGCAAAATCCTATTTTTCCATTTCATTCGTTTATGCTTGGATCTGCAAACGCTATGAGTGGCAACTATTCCTGTAGAAGTGGAAGGATCCAAATTAGACTTCTTAGTGTGTTGTGCTTTATTTGTTATGTCTAATGAGTACATTCCTGGAGCAATTACATTAGTGTTGACAGATTTTCCTTTTTCGAGCTTACGTATTTTTTCTTTCAACTCAATGATAATGTGCATTTTATCTTGAATTTCACTGTCGAGTTTTCGGTTAGAATAAAAATATTCATCACGACTCTTTTGCCAAAAATCTTTAACTTCTTGCAATTCTGCAATTGCCTTTTCATATTTAGAGATTTGACTTTTTAGTTCCTCGTTTTCGTTTTGAAAAGTTGTGGAAGTTTTAAGACTTTGTAATTCCAGTTCGAAATCAAGACTTTGGTTTTGACACCATTCAAGCTTTTTATTGAGTTGAGAAATCTCATTTGAAAGTTTGTTTTGCACATCATCATTGTGTTTTCGGAGATTAACGTTTTCATCTTTTAATGTCTCAATTTGTTTAGATAACAACTCAACATCATCACAGTGATCATCAAAAAGCATAGAAGTACCAGATTCATAAAGAGAATTCATGATCACAGAAATTATATCAGCATTAAGAACATGTTCCAAGAGTCGATCAGCTTCTCTTTGTAAAAATTGATTTTGACGTTTTTGATTTAAAATTGCTTGTTCAGATTCTTGAAAAACATTTATGATTGTTTTGACTTCCTTGTTAAGTTCCTGTTCCCATCTCTTAGCATATGAATGCAAACGTTGAAGACTTGGGGTAAATTGAGTTTGTAACATTTCCCTTCTTTCTTTCGCAACAGGAGAAAGAAAGTTGGAAACAGTGAGTTCAGAATTCTTTTCAACAGCATATTCCATTGATTGGATCTCAGTTGTGAAATATTTATAGTACTGAAATAAAGTAGAGTCAGTTAACATGCTTAGTTTATTCTGTAACTCGTTGTTTTTCTGAAGTGTTGTCTCTAAGCATGTTTCCTTATCTGCTTTTGTTTTGAAAAAATTGAGTTGTGATTTACATTACTCAAGTTCTCTTGTTAATGCAACATTTTTGTCTCTCAACTTTGCATTCAGTGCTTGACACTGAATATTTTAATGTTGGCTGGTCATAAGTAACATTCTCCATTCGGCGTCTGAATCAGACAAAAGCTCATGTTGTTCAAGTTGATCATTGTTATCTTGTGCAGTGGATATAATTGTTTCATCAAATGTAACAACTGGGTTTATTGGATTATCATCAAATAACACCACTGTGGACATTTGA
Source organism: Artemisia annua (assembly GCA_014162995.1). NCBI lineage: Eukaryota > Viridiplantae > Streptophyta > Magnoliopsida > Asterales > Asteraceae > Artemisia > Artemisia annua. The sequence goes on along the minus strand of LBNU01016760.1, from coordinate 20,503 downwards.
TCAGTTATATGAGTAGATAACATAGAATCAGATTGAACAGCTTGTGCATTGTCTGAGATAGAGTTAGACGGAGAACCACTGTCATGTATCAGGCATGGATAAGAATCATTTGCTTGATACAGAGCATCAGTGTCATAGATTGGACTGGAATCACTTACCTGGAGTTCATGTGTGTCAGCCATTAATAGCATATCAACAGTTCCATGTGAGTTATCCATGACAGGAGAGGAAATGTTAGACATTCCTGTTGATTTTCCAGATGTTGTTTCCACGTGAGTAGTATCATCTTCAAGCTTAACCAAATTTGTCAGTCGCGATTCGAGATAGCTCTGAAGAGTGATTTGTGGAGCAGGGAGGATACTTTTCATGAACTTCTTATGGAGACAAGACTGTAGAAGCTGATTCATTCGTAGGTCATTGTGTGGCTGATGCATGATTTCAAGATGTTTCCACATTTCATGAGCACAAGCTTCAAAATCCAAGTTAGAGTAGATGGAATTTGGAAGACCTAGAGTGATGTACCAACTTGCTTGGTAGTCAGCAGCATGTTGGTCTTTGTCATGGCCAGTCAAAGTGTCTTTGGTTTGTAGTTCAATGAAGCCTGTTGAGTCAGCAATGAATTTCATTTGATATGGTCCATGAAGAATGGATTTCAGTATGAGATCAGCGTGTGGACGATCATCAACCCATTGTAAGAATCGTCGTTTCCAAGTAGTGTAGTTTCCATTAATCAATATAGGAGGATATGATTCATTACCAAAGTGTAGTACATGACGAGGGTCGGTAATGTGACATGGAGTGTAAGGAGAGTTTGAGTACGGTAGTTGAGACATGATGAAAGACTTGTGTGTAAATGGATCTTGTAGAAGGTATAACTGTTATGCCAAGCATTGAAAACTATCCCAAGTGTTTTCTCGAAAGTTTGTTGAAGAATATCTCGAAAAAACAATCGAAGTCCAAAAGATCTCGATAAAATGTTAAAGATCTCGAAAATGTCCAAAGTTCTCGAAAAAATCAAATTTATCGAGAAATTTTTACAAAAGTTTCGAGATTTTTGATTTTAGTGATTTTGTCAAAGTTCTCGAAAGATTATGAAAATATTTCGAAAGTTTTTCAAAGATCTTGAAATCAAAAGATTTCGAAAGTTAGAAAAAGATCTCGAAAAATTCAAATTTTTCGAAAAAGTTCACAAAATTTTCGAGATTATACAATAACGAAAATATCCAACGAGTCGAAGTGTTTTCTTTCTTATACAAGAGAGAAAAGCACTGAGTAACCAACGAAAACACCTTAGGAGCAGTAACAAAAGATCTCGAAAGATTGGGGTTTAAGGATTTCGAAACATTGTCAAAAGTTGGCAGATTTTTGTTTTTTTAAAAAGCAATACAAAAACACGTTTTTAATCCAAGATTCTTGTACAACTAACCTTAAAATGAGGAAATCTTAAAGAAATTTGCAAACTTGAACCACTTTTTGAAAATTTCAAAAATCTCGAAAAATAGTACAAGAATACGAAACTTGAATTTTTTTGAAAAAAATTGAAACTTTGTTGGTTGTTTGAGTTTGTAACACAAGTTTGATAACAAAGATGTGATAGAAACACGAAACAAACAAGAAAGTTGCAAGCTTTTTGAAAAAAATAACGATTAAAAACAACCTTTTTAGTTCGTTAGGTACAAAAACAAATAACTACACCTTCTTCTAGCGATTGATACCACTTGTTAGGTCACCATATTGTAAACACAAGTATTGAAATGATAGAAATGAGATGAGAAATAGAGTTTGGTTGATTAGATCAAATATGAAGAATAAAAGTGCAAGAGTTTCCTTATGTAAATGAAATAACCAACAAGAGAAAGGTTTACATGATGTTCCTATTTGTAGGAGAGGAGCTAGGGCAACATCCCTTTCTCCTTCCTTTCTCTGAGACGTATGGGCTTAAGGCCCATTGGACGTATGATGGACTTCATACGTTTACATGATTAAGTAATTGTTCTAGCAACCTATTACAAATGATGAAATAACTGAGACTTGATAAAATGTAGATAAACTTAGGTTCTAACACAACGCTTCTTTATAATTCTTTGGTTCGACTTTGGACAGCACGTTGCTAACAAAACACCATAAAGCATCTGTGGCAAGTTGTCGTCGTGTAGATACCGGCCTAGATGGGTTACCAATGATGTTGTCAATCGGGTGATCATTTGTCCATTTCCTGATATGCTCATGAAGTTGATGATTGGGAATTGAAGTAGCAGTGTTGGAATCTTCTGAGGAGGTTGCCAAAGTAGATGGTTCAGGAGCAAATATGTTGACAAAAGGTTCATCAGGTGGTTGAGTAAAAGGATTCACTTCAAAGGTGTTATCAGATGCTTCTTCTTGTGGAATTGAAGAGTGTTGATCTGTGTGATTGGTATGACTAGATGATGGAGCATTCTGACTAAGAGAGATGGAGATGGAAGGCCCGTTTGTGGGTTGAGGTTCATCATTAGCAGCAGCATCAGGATCTATGACTTGTTGTTTAGGTTCGACTCTCTGTTGAGGCTCAAAATACTCATCATACATTAAATCAAACAATTTCTTCAAGTCCTCACAGGTAGGTGGCACAGAAGGAGCATATGTGGTGGAAGAATTTACAAGTCCTGAACTAATGGGTCTAGGAGTCCAAAGATTAGATGCGGGTCCTGAACTGGAGTATTCAGGAACCGTTTGCTCGGTCAGCTAATCAAACGTGACATGAATTGTTTCCATGATTTGTCGGGACCTTTTGTTGTAGATTCGATAACCCTTCTTGTTTGGTGCGTACCCAACAAAAATTCCAATATCAGCTTTTGCTTTTAGCTTTCCTAAATCTTCGCTATCATTGTTTGGGTAACATAATGCACCAAAAACACGAAGGAAAGAGAGGTCGGGTTTTCTTTTATGCACTAGTTCATAAGGAGTTTTGTAGTGAAGAGGATGTATTAGTGATTTGTTCTGAGTGTAACAAGCCGTTGCAATTGCCTCTCCCCAAAGAAACATATGAGCTTTGGAGAAGATCAACATAGTACGTGCTGCCTCTACAAGAGTACGGTTTCGTCTTTCAACGACTCCATTCTGCTGAGGGGTTCGAGGTATACTCCTTTGATGACTAATTCCCAGATCTTCATAAAACTGAGTAAGTTGTTGATTGACAAACTTCGTTCCATTATCTGTGCGGACGAATATGACTGTTTTATCGAGTCCAACTTGCAGCTGCTTGATTAGTTTGATGATGATCTCAGGTGTTTCATCCTTGGATCTGAGGAATTTGACCCATGTGAATCGAGAGTAGTCATCAACAATCACTAACACATATCTCTTTCCAAATATGGTTTGCACTCTCATGGGACCACAAAGGTCCATGTGAAGGGTATGAAGAACTTCCATGATGGTGTTGATGGTTTTGGGTTTGTGAGTATGCTTCTTGCTTTTACCAAGCTGACAAGCGGAACAAAGATGATACTTTTCATACTTCAGCCTGGGCATGCCACGAACAAGATCTTTACGAGTAAGTTCATTGTTGGTACCGAAGTTCAGATGGTTCAAATGACGATGCCACAACCAAGACTTGGTCTTGGAAGCCTTAGATAGTAGACAGATTGGAGATGATTGCATCATGTCTTCAATGGATATAGTGTAAAGGTTTGTGCTACGTCTGCCTTTCAAGAGATCCATACCATCCAATCTTCTAACATGACAAGAGTGTTTTCTGAAGGCAACTTCTAGATCTGAGTCACAAAATAGACCTACGGAGAATAGATTGTGTCCAAGACCTTCTACATAATATACCCGAGAGATAACGCTATCACCAACCGCATAATCTCCATAACCCATTCATGCACCAAAATGATCATTCCCGAATCTAACAGTCCCGATAAAATTTTTCAAGAAATTTTTGAGCCGCGATCGATCCCCCGTCATATGTTTTGAGCAGCCTGAGTCCAAATACCACAGGGCGATTTGTACGACCTGCATTTGAAATCAGACAAATATGGATAACGGACAAACTTGGATCCCCAACCAAAAGTGGGTTCCGATTGGTTAGCGTATACAACAGAATAGGATGAATTAATAGTGTCTTAGTATTAACATGACAAACTGGAGAACTAGACTTATGGTTAGCACCTTGAGTTCCTATAGGAAAAGTTCTACCAGAATACTTCCCAATCCTATTGTTGGGAAACTTAGGATTGGACAGTTTGGCAGAGGGGGAATGACTTCCTATTGACACTATTCTTCCAGTGGGTCTCCAATGATAGCCAACATTAGTAAACTTCCTTCCCGTTGCTTTTCAAACATGTTTTACACGATTATAATAGACAAAATGACAACCAGGGGATATTTTAGAAGCATACAAACATGTCTTAACACACACATCATGATTACCAAAATTTAAATAGTTATTACATATCTCACAACTGGTTTTAGAATTCGAATTAATTACAGTACGCCTAGAGCTAAAACTAGATTCAACACGATTCTCAACGTTCAGATCAGTCTTATTGTTCCGAATGTGGTCTTCTACTTTCTTTCCTTGAGCACTTTTAGCTGGCGAAGTCCTATCATTCCTTGTATTGCAACTAGGCTTTGACCCGCTAGCATAAGTGACAGCTTTTACTCCTGTAGAATTAATGATGGGAACATTAGAATGAGACACTGCTGTTTGATTCCTGGTATCTGATGTGTTATGTTTTGGTGATGTTATGGGCACTTTTAAGGCAACATGCTTGTTCTTAACCTTAGAGGAGAAATCATTAAACTTATCACGCATGCAAACAGCGTTAGGACATGTACCTATGGCATAATCTAAAAGCTCATATGATCTGTTGGTGAGATAATACACATCACGAATGCCAATGTCCGCAGGGCTTACTATTCTAACCTCTTCAATAGTTTCGCACAGGATATCTAGGCAATCCTTGAGATACCTCAGGTAATATCTGTGAACAAACGCATTATTCCTAAGGGGAAGAGGAATATTAATGGCATCAGCATCAGTTCTTTTTGTTTTCCCTTTCACCTGAGTCTTTAGATTCTCATTTTCATTGAGCAAAGAAGTTATCTTTTCATTGTTTTTATCACGCATGATCTTCATCGAATCATGTAACTCTTTGTAATGTTGTTTGATTTTAGAGTTTTCAGCTTGAAAACAATCATTTTCGTATTTCAAATCGTTAATGACATTTTGAAGTTGAAGATATTGAGAATCTAAACACAGAGGTTTCTGGGAATCAATCGCATAACATTTATTATCAATCACATCACATTTATTCGTCTTAGATTGAGCAATTTAAAGCTTCAGTTTCCGAATCGTGTTAGTGTGAGCTTGAATTCTTTCATCCCTTTTGGCTAATTCAAAATATGCATCAAATTCAGGAGCATCCGAAGATGTCTTGGCATTTGAGTTTCTAATTCTTTCTTCTAGATGTTGGTATCTTAATTGCAAGCTAAGATTATCAACCTCTAGTTTTGAAAATTGCTTGACCATGTTATCATGATCATCTTTTTGAATTTTTTCGTGTAGTTTTAAATTCTCCCCCTCAAGCTCAACAACACGATTCTGAAAAACCTTTAATGTAACAGACATATCATGAAATTGGGAAGCAGATAAAGAAGAACCAGTAGCAGTATAAAACACATCTTGAGCCATGCACATAGCAATCAGATTATTTCATGATGAGAGCATTCTTCCTCGCAATTTCACTATGCTGAAGATCCATTACAGTTTGTTTTCCTTCACGTTCCTGGTTTTTAAACACCTCTTTCATTTCATTGATCTTGTTTAAGGGACGTTTCCATGTATTCAAAATGGTTTCTGATTTGTTTAAAAAACGGAATGACTTCTGTGAGATAACATTCTTTTGTAACTTCAAAACCCCTTTCCCCCTCAGTAACTCCCATTAGAGTAATCCTCTTTTTACACGTTTTGTCAAAATCCGCAAACATTTGATACAGTACATACATGCTAATAAGAGTTTTACATTGAGTGGGAAGTGCTATCTGAACTAACTTCATGGTTGTATTGGGAGGATACACCGTGGGTTTAGCAAACTTAAGGGGAGTGGCATCCATAAGAAGTTTAGCTTTAATTTTTTCCACATCTAAAGCCCAAAAAATCTGTTCAGTGGTTAACCTAGTTTGGGGCACAAAGACAGTTAATCGGTTCTGCTCATAGTAGTTATGGGGCTTGATATTAACACGATTTGCTATGCACATGGGATCCTTCATCTTATCCTCAAGTCTTTTCCTATTTTCTGTTTCAATTTCAACAATCTCTTCTGTATCACGCACATCAGGGGAATCATGATTGGGCTTAAGCATCACATTATAGTCATATAAGGCAGGTTGAGAGGCACTAACGCTCCTAAGATAATTAGTTTTAGGCACACCTGTATCCTTATCACTATGTTTATCACGAAGCTTAATGTGCTTATGCATCATTTGAGCAGTTTGAATGGTTTGGCCTTGTGTGTACAATTTGTTTTCAAGCTTGTTCTTTAAGGCCTTTAATTGGGAAAAATCGTTTAGAAGTTTGGTTTCTCTGCTTTGAAAATCTAATTTTAGTGTGTTGACCTTGTTTTGAATCTCCTGTTTTTGTTTAACAGTTTCATCGATTTGATTTTGCAAAGATTTTATTTCCCCTCTTAACTCTTCTTCCTTTAAATTCCTCTTGGTAATATATGTACACATTTGCCAATTCATTTTCTGTTCACGTTCGGTTAACTCAAAGTTTGCACGTTGTTGATACATATTCACCTGATCTTTGAGAATATTAATCCTAGTAGTTAAGGTGTCATCAGGTATAACATCAGTATATTCATCATATTCACAAGTATCATTATTAACGGAAGAGTCATCACTTGGTAAAGCAGTCTCGACACTTTGTTTCAAGTATTGCTCATATGGGACAACATTACTATTACCCATATCAGCAGAATTTGAATCAATAGTGTCTGTGTGTTTTACTTCGTTATGAGTCCTTTGATTGTGCATCACATCGTCAACATGTGTATCTTCAGATGCTCTACTAGATTCATCAGACTCTTTATTGTTATCCATATGTTGTTGTTTTGTGGAAACATTATTGTTTTTCAAACCAACAACATCTGGCGTGACAATACTAGTTTGATGAACCTCATCGAGTATCGTTGAAATGGCACTTGTTTCATATGTGTCATATAATTTGAGTACCTCAGAAATGATTGATGATTTGGAAGATCCTGATTGATTTGCTGATGTGACTGCAGATGTAAGCTTGGCCATAAAGATGGTTTGTGCAGTAGGTTCATCATCAACATCAGAATCAAATGCATCACAATCTTCAGCCAGGAAGATGTTCGGGTCATTTAGAGCAAGATCCTGGACTGGTTGATCAACCACATCAGCATCAAATGAGTTTCCTTCATCACCAGCAAGAAAGAGCAGCTGTTCCTCGTCTAATTTCATGCCATTCTCTTGTGCTTGCATCAACAGCTTCTTATCTTTGAAGTAGTCGGAGTTTTGAGGAAGTTTTGGTTCAGTGCAGTTTCTTGCAATATGACCTAGCCCACCACAATTATAGCACTTGATTTGCCTTCCTTGTCCTTGATTGCCATTTCCCATTCTGTTCTGAGCATTTCCTCGGACATTTTGTCTTCCTTGAACCACAACACGCCCATCTTCCACAACAGCAAGATTACGTGGATTAGATGAGGTTCTGAGTTGATTGTTGGTTTGAGGAAGAGTGCTTCTGAAGTGTTGAACCAGTAGAGAGACTTGATTGGAGAGATTATCAATTCTCTTGTCCATGTAGGAATTTCCCGATTCTTGTGAATTGGTTTTGACACTTGCTGATTGCATTGAGGCTTGACCAAGAGAAGACTGATTCTGTGTTGCTTGAGTAGTGATTGTAGGGTTGATTAAGTCAGCTGAGAATTGGTTGATACCTTGAGCACTGGAGATTAAAGCAAGAGGATCATTTGAGGGATGAAACTTTTCTTTTAGCTAACGATCATACATGGCATGTTTCTCATGTTGTTGCAGATAAGCATAGAGTTGCTCATAGTTGGTGTTTCTGAGTCCATTGTTTAGCTTCACAGGCGTGACAAATCGATCCCATTCTGGTGACATGTTATTGACGAACTTTGAGTTGAGTTGGATGTTAGGCATTGTCATTCTAATCATTCTCGTGTCATTCACAAGCTTGTGGAATCTGACATAGTAATCATTAATGCTTTCACAAGTGTTCATCTTAAAGTGCTCGAATTCATCATACAATTGAGACTCACGATCTTCTTTTGTTAATTTTGAACCAGCTAGCAACATTTTAACATTGTCCCAAACAGCTTTGGCCTCAGTGTTGAAGTTAATCAGTTTGTATATGTGAAGATCATTGTAGCTCTTAGACGAGGTCTAATATTATATCTAGGAACACATAATAATGAAGGTGGAATATTCAAACATAGAATCAATCATTATTATGAACAAGGTTTTTCATTATCATTATCTTCTCTAACGATTACAAACTAATTAACATGTTCTACCTTGATCAAGTAGAACATGCTATCTAAACTAAAACACTAAAAAACCACTAACCCTAGGCGTTTATCTCCTACGCCTAGGTTACACACACACACCTTTACTAGACGTCTACATTGTGGAAGACTTGAATTAATTAAATCCTACGCCCTATGTCTCTTTATATAGAGAGATATTAGGGTTACAAAATACTACGATGGACTAATAAATAAAACTTCTTTTGCAAGCAAGTCCTTCCCATCTTTTGTAGAATTCCTTCTTGTCACTTTAAGCCCTTCATGTTTCATTCTTCTTGTTTTGTATCATCAAATCAATAATAGACCCAACAATCTTCCCCTATTTGATGATGACAAAACAAACACCTTCTTGCACGAACTTCCCTAGACGAAGTAGAAAAGTTGAGATAAAATCTCACCATGAATGAAACAATCTTGTCTTCCCCTTAATTTATGTTATGCCACTCCAAGATTTCTTCCAAATCTCTTCCCCTTTTTGTTATCAACAAATAGAGAACATATACAAAACTTCCCCTTGAGTGGTGCATATAGATGGTTGAACATTTAATCAATAAGCTTCCCCTGAAACAAATATGCTAACCATCTTCATGATTCTTCAAATCTGTAAGCTCCTTGTAATGATTACTGATGAAGAAAACCGAGTATAACGAATTTGATGAAGAAGTAGAATTTCCCAAACTTGTGCCTTATATCTTGTACTATCCACGTGACTCCAAACTCTTACCAGAGCACAAATAGTATAAGTAGACCGCAACCTCTTGACAAAATCCTCAACTAATATGAGACACTAACACTACAATGTAACTCCTTTAAGTGATAGCCAATGTGTGCATAGAGCATCATAAGAAAAAATCACACTCTTTGGCTAGATTTATCAAGTCTTTGTCACATCTTTAACGCACAAACAAGTTATCTTCAAAGTGTAACACCCACTTTGAGATATGATAAGAACACTCATCCAAGAAACTCAACTACAACATCAAATAAATGATAATCAATCTTCTTCGAAATCAATTAATCCATAAGAACCAAATACAAGCCTTTTAAAACCTTTAAGAACATAAACTTCTTCCTTTGTGTGTGAACCAAATAACCATTCTGTGCGTGTAATCCAAAACCAATCAAATTCATCTCGACTTCCCCTAACTGCTTGTAAATCATGCATATATATTGAAGCATAAAACTCCTTTACGTGTCTCCATAAAGCATTCAAACACAGCAGTACTTTAATAATGCAAGAGCAGTATTTTGGATAAACGAGCAGTACCTTCAAAAATATCGAGCAGTACTTTGTTGGATAGCAGTACTTTCATTCGAGCAGCAGTACTTTAAAAACAATACAACAGTACTTTAAAAACAATACAACAGTACTTTGTTGAGAAGTGGAGCAGTACTTTGCAAATAATATTTTGAGAGCAGTACACTCAATCTTCAGCAAACATACATCCACGTACTGATGTTGACCCATAATAAATTCAGCAGAAATCATCCAATGAACAGTTTAACCTCGAATGACTCATGTGTTCCAAAATCATTATAACTCGCAAACCAATACCCATCAGTATAACCAAAGCAATATATTATTCACGTCCTTAAAACCACGACTTTGCACCACTGATATAATCATGTGTAATAAATAAGATACTTCTAATCATTAACGCATGATAACCCATGTTTAATGCAGTAGGCACAAACCTTCTTAAATACCGATTAAGAACATTACTGATCCCGAGCATCATTGGTACGAGGAAACACCTGCTACTTGCAAAAGAATAAACAATTCTTACCCATGTGAATTCTCTATCCAATATAATAACTTTCTCTGACCTATTAATTCATCATAATTAATCTTGCAAACCACATGCGACAAACTACAAATCTTCCACTGGTCCACGAGATATCAATAATACGAGAACAATTTAACCAATCAATCTCTTAAGCGACACTTTTAAATACGCTACAAATAAATCCTTACCTTCGAATTAAATAATACATCCACAATCACTGATTAAATAATATCGCTACCGACCCATGATTGAGAAAGAATTAAATTCGACTAATAGAATCTGTACGAGGTTAAATCATTAAACCGTACTATGCAGTAGTCGACACATCAAACTTTTTACTATAAACCGACCCATGTTACTTGTGATGAATAATACCATGATCTCTTTAAAATATGAGGTAATATTATGAATCAATCAATCATGTATGATCAATTAATAAATAACCAGCCCCACACAACTAAACGCCAAGAGATATATTGATAAAAGCAATCGGATTATAAGCAGCTTAGAGTTTCGAACCTTTCTTGTAATCGCCTAATAAAAAGGAACTTCATTCTTCGATTGATAAAAACTTCTCCATTTTTTTTTTTACCGACTTTAAAACCTTGATGAATCCCTAGATATCACGAGCCAACCTAGCTCTTGATACCAATTGTGAAGATCGTTGTAGCTCTTAGACGAGGTCTAATATTATATCTAGGAACACATAATAATGAAGGCGGAATATTCAAACATAGAATCAATCATTGTTATGAACAAGGTTTTTCATTATCATTATCTTCTCTAACGATTACAAACTAATTAACATGTTCTACCTTGATCAAGTAGAACATGCTATCTAAACTAAAACACTAAAAAACCACTAACCCTGGGCGTTTATCTCCTACGCCTAGGTTACACACACACCTTTACTAGACGTCTACATTGTGGAAGACTTGAATTAATTAAATCCTACGCCCTATGTCTCTTTATATAGAGAGATATTAGGGTTACAAAATACTACGAAGGACTAATAAATAAAACTTCTTTTGCAAGCAAGTCCTTCCCATCTTTTGTAGAATTCCTTCTTGTCACTTTAAGCCCTTCATGTTTCATTCTTCTTGTTTTGTATCATCAAATCAATAATAGACCCAACAGTATATGTCCTTTGGTAGCCCTTATACCACAATGTTTGAAGCACGAATGTCAGCATCATATCGTTTCTTTTCAGCTTCATTCAGATCATTGTACATACGAGGTCTGTCAATTCCAAGGGTGACTGTCCCATCATCACCAGTGGAGATAACATCTCTGGTAGTGCCCATTTGGAACGGCCCTTCATCAATTGATCTCAGAATGTTCTCCCCATTTTCTTTGCCTTGACAATACAAGCGAATTCTTTGTGACCAAGACTCATAGTCCGTTCTTTCTAGCATTGGAGGTCGAGTGTCAGATCCAGCAGCTTGAATATCATCAATAGATGTTACGGTAGTCATAAGGGAGCGTTCTTTCTGCACCTTTAAAAGCTTTGTGCACCAGCCACAGTGAAAAATTCAAAAAGTGTCTCACAAAATCTCAAAAGATTTGAAATTTTATGATCGGGGGAGAGAATGTGATTTAAATATGAAAACTGATTAAATGTGATGTTTTTGGACTTATAAAGATGTTTTGGACTCAAAAGATGGCTCCATTATGTGCTAAAATTTTAAAGATTTTGGAGTATGAACAAAGCACATATTGAGGGGGAGTAAGTGATTTAAAAATGATGAATAAATAATCTCTTTTGTAAGCTCACCCGTATGTACCAATGTTTTTCAAAATTGATTCAATCAATTTGCACATATTGAGGGGGAGCAAGTGGCTAAGAGTCTTTCGCGGGATTTTACAACACACGTGACTTAAACCGAGAAATCGATTCTTTCCCGGGATTTTACTAAAGTCAACCAGGAAAACCGCTAAGATAAGTAAACCGCTGGTACAGTAACCGCTGACAATTAACCACTGACAGAGTAACCGCTAGTAAAGTAACCACTGAAGAGTAAACCGCTGATGTAATGACTGCTGAAACTTAACCGCTAAGACTTAACCGCTGATACTTAACCAATGTTGGAAGTAACCGCGAACAAAGTAACCGCTGTGATAGCAAACCGCTGATAATAATAACCGCTGACAGAGTAACCGCTAATAACTTAACCGCTAATAACTTAACCGCTGATTAGTAAACCGCTGGCAGTTAACTGCTGAAATAGTACAAAGTACAGCGTAATGTTCGCTCCACTACTTGTACTAACCGCTGAAACCCCATGTTAACCGCTGCTAAGAAGCTTTTAACGAGGAACAAACCGCTGCCAAGAACCAAGTTCCAAACCAACTCGTACACTACTCAAACGTTATATTTAGTCCAACCAACTGATAAACTAGATGAATCTAACCCCTCTAATCCTAGAAGTACAAGAGAGAACACAAGAATCACCACGAACAAGCTCTAAAATGAGTAGAAACTAGTAGAAACCAAAACAAACCATACACCACAAGTCCTACAATCCCTAGAATGTAACCATGGCTCTTGATACCAATTGTAGGATACTAGATAACATCACAAACTCGTTTATACTTGTGGTTTGGTTCGTTGCAAGTAAGAAAAAGAAGAAAGAAATGTAGAGAGAGAAAGTTAGAGAGAGAAAGAGATGAAGCCTTGAGAGAAAACAAAAAAAAATAGAATTATGAGAGAAGGCTTACCCTCTCCAAGGATGGAGAGGGCTTATATGTACAAGAGTTTTGCCACTAGGGCGTGCCACTTGGGCTGCGGATCAAGTATACAGTGGGTAAAGACCCGTCCTTCTTCCGCGAACTAATCTAATTCTAAACTACGTTTAACTAACTATTGTAACTACTACGAGCTAATCAATGCTTAATCATATCAGGGGTGACCGAATCTTTCTTATACAAAAAAAGTATTCCTAACAGAAGGCAAAGATATTGCCTTGACCGTTTTATTCAAATCACGGGGATCATTCCAACTTTCGTTGTCATAGAGAGCAAGATCTTCTAGGAGATCCCATGATTGTTCCGCACTTAGATCACGTAGCTTACCACCGGCCACTTGGTCAATGGTTTGCCTCGTGGGGATATTGATATGGTCATAGAAGATTTGGACTTGGAGCCAAAGGTCTATGCCATGATGAGGGACTTTTTGGACTAAGTCCTTGAATCGAGTCCATGCCTCGTAGAGGGTTTCTCCTTGACGTTGTTGGAACACCAAGATATCATTCTTTAGCTTGTTAGTTCTTCCCGGTGGGAAAAATTGAGCTAAGAAGCGAGTTGTGAGATCATCCCAAGGGGTGATGGATCCTACGGGTAGACGCTCTAGCCACTGACTAGCATGGTCTCGCAGAGAGAATTTGAAGAGACGTAATCGGGTGGTCTCTTGAGTTTCAACATCAAGGTCTATGGAATCTACGATTTTGAGGAAATCCTTGAGATGTTGATTTGGATCTTCGGAACGAAGTGCATGGAATGCGCATCCGCTTTGCACCAACCGGATGGTGTCGGATCGCAAGGGAGTGACATTGGCTCCATGGGTGAGCTCAATGGTGTTTCGATAGCCATGGTGGCTAGGACGGGAATACTCTCCTAAAGTACGGGCTCTAGGAGGTTGGTTTGGTTGTGGTGGTGGGTTGTTGGGATCAAAGATATTACCACCTTCCATGATGTCGGATGGTAATGGTTACGAACAAAAACACGAAGAAAATAGATAGACAAAAGAGATCCTAGAAAAATAAAATAAAAATTTCACTAGAAAGGAATCTAGTGAGTAGACCTAATAAAATAAAAATTCAACCTAAACAATAACTATTCCCCGGCAGCGGCGCCAAAAACTTGATACGCGGGATTGCGAACACGCAACAGGTTTTACCTCTCAAGGGATCTTGAGAAGCTTGCAATCCAACCAGGCAGTGTACCTGACCGATGTAGTATAGTGTAGTGGTATGTACGGGGGATTGATCGTTCTCTCACAGGGAATAGTGTTCATTAGGTATGAAAAACTACTCTAATAGGTCTAAGGGTGAAGGAAGATTATTTTTGTATTTTTATATTTCTTTTGAAAGCAAGTAAAATCTCGGGTTTGAAGGAGTGGGCAGAATTAGTTGCTAGTCAACTAACCCAAAAACTACTATTGCAATTAAAATTAAAATAACTAAAACTAAGTGGTTGTGAAACTTATATGGAGACAAATGTGTTTACTTAGATTTCCTTACTCCCTAACTATCTTTTACCGGTTAATTAGTGTGTATTAATTGCATGGATGACGGGTGTATTCCTTAATACCATTCGTTGGGTGGCGTACGTACTTCCCCAACTCTATAAGCTCCTACTTCACTCCTATGTCGAGCCTGCTAGAAGCTCCTAACTGGGATCATTAGAATTCGCTCATGCATTAAATACAACCATAAAAACCTAGTACGCATTGGTTCATGTTTCTTAAGACGTTCAAGCACGTTACCATATAGGAGATTGGTCAGTTTTCTTAAGCCTAATATCGATAATCATTCATCCAATACAAGTAATAACACACCAACAACCAATAATCAATAGTTAGGTTTCATTAGATCTAAGCAAACACAAGATAAACCTAGCCTAGCATGTTAATTCAAAGACAAGCATAAGATATAATTAACCAACACATAGACATATTGATTAATTTAAATGAAGACTTATCTTTAATTGAACATGGAAGAATCAAGGGTGAAAAACCCTTGAAAAAGCTGTCAAAATCGTAAAGGGTTTTGTTCCCAAAAGTTGCACACTTAATGAATGAAAAATAGAAAAGTATTTATAGAGAATACACTCTGACGGCGTCAGGCTTTAGGTGCTGACACTGTTAGCTCGCCGTCATTAGGGTTCTCGGATGGCCTAGATTCATCTCTGACGCCGTCACTTGTAAAATAGCTCTGGGCCGTCACTCTTTAACTTAACACCTGACGGCCTAGGAATATTAACACCTGACGCCGTGAGGTGTAAACATCACATTTTCTTCTTAGGGCGTCACGTATAGGCAGATTCCACTCCTTTGTCTTGGTTGGCTGACGGCGTCACCTTGTTACTCTGACGCCGTCAGAAAGAATTTCCAGCATGCTTTTGAGACTTTGTCGTTATCTTCACTTTATGCTCCAAAAATGTCCAAAATGATGTGTTTTCCAGAATTCTTCTCAAAAGTACCTAAAATGACAAAAGGAACGATTTAGGGAAATATTTGATCAGATTAACTCGAATTAGGGCTTAAATGACCCCCTAAAACGGGTACACTTTTCACCTCATCAAACTGCAGGGTTTGATAAAAAGAAAGTAGAATGTTTCAACTGTCACAAGTTGGGGCATTTTGCTAGGGAATGCAGAAGACCAAGGAAGCGGGATAACAGATCCACTTGGTACAAGCAAAAGAAAGAACCAACTGTGGAGGAACCAAAGGAAATGCTGGAAATTTATGGTGTGAGGTATGATTGGAGTTTCATGGCTGATGGTGAAGAGTAACAACCTTCAGATGCTGCTTTCATTGCTACAGAACATGCTCTCATGGCCTTCTCTGACTCTGAGGTACAAAACTTTGAAAGTTGTTCTAAAACATGTAGGGCTTCTAGAGAATGTGAAAGGCTTAATGAATTATATGAAAACCAAAGAACAGAGTTGTTTGCTGCTAATTATAATGTGTCAAACCTTAGAAGAGGCATATCTGTATTAGGAAAACAACTAGAGCATTATAGAGAAAATGAAACAAAATATAATGATGATATGGGTGTTCTTAGAAGAGAGTTAGATCATAACATAGCAGTGAATGAGGCACTAAAAGAAGAGCTTGAAAGACTTAGGAAGATAAATGAGAATATCAATTTATCTGTTGACACCTTAAACTATCAGTCTAAGTCAATAGGCAAAATTTGGGATGCTCAAATCACTAGTAAAGCTAAATCTGGTTTAGGATACAATACAGTTCCTCCACCACTAAGAGTTGTTCCAACACCTCCTAGCATAGATTTAGCACACACATGCCTAGAAGAATTTCAAGAACCTAGTCTTGAATATGGTCCTCCCAAATTTGTAAAAACTGAGGAAGAGGTTAAGAATGAATCTAATGTTTTTGAAAGTGCTAGTGACTCATCTGTAGTAGATGAGAGTGTTAAAAAGAGTGTAGAGACTTCCATCCCACAAGTTGTTAATACTGTTACAGAGGAGCCTAGGAAACAAGTTAATAAACCTAAAAAAACTGTAAGGTATGCTAAGATGTATAGAAACAAATCAATAACTCCTAGGGGAAACCAGAGGAGTTGGAATCATGTAAAATCTCAACAACTAGGTAATGAGTTTGTTATGAACAATAAAGCATGTTATATCTGTGGTAGCTTTGAACATTTACATGCTAAGTGTGATTATCATGTTGGGAGAAGGGAAGTCCATGGGAATAAAAAGGTGATTTCAAACAGGGTTCAAAACAAATCACACCCTAATGCACACAACAACATGATCCCAAGAGCAGTTCTATTAAGAAGTGGGCTTAAAACTTTTGCCACTGCTAAAACTCTTAACACTGCTCACCCTAAATCATCTGTTACAAGTGCAAAACCTAAAACAAATTTTGTTAAATCTGCACAAACAGGAAAAAGGACTTTTTGCAACAAAAGGGTTCAATATAACCAACAGTAGGTACCAAAATCTAAACCAGCAGTTACCACTGCTCATTCAAAAGTTCCCACTGCTAGTGTTGTAAATAAGAACAGGGAAAACATGGGAAATGCTGTGAAGGCCTCAGCACGTTGGGAATGGAAACCTAAAGGAATTAACTCATCAACCAATCCCAATGGTGTATCAATGACCTTTGATAGATTTAACTATATTGATACACGAGGCAGATCCAAGTCAATCATGGCTTGGGTCTCCAAAAGAAACTAACTCCTTTAATATATGTGCAGGAACATCCAAGGACAAAGAGATCAGATCAAAGCTATATAGTTAGTGGATGTTCAAGGCACATGACTGGCAACAAGTCCTATCTATCCAATTTTGAATATTTTGATGGACAGTCTATCAGCTTTCGAGGAGGAGCAAATGGTAAAGTTACTGGTAAAGGTGTAATTAAAATTGGTAACTTGGATTTAGAACCTGTGTACTATGTAAAAGAGCTAAAGTATAATCTCTTTAGTGTGTCACATATGTGTGACAAGCAAAACAATGTTCTTTTTACTGAAGATATGTGCTTTGTTCTCTCTAAGGATTTCAAGATGCCTGATGAAAGCCATATTCTTCTTAAGATTCCTAGAAAAGGCAACTTATATAGCTTTGATATGAATAACATTGTTGCTAAAGATGATCATGCTTGCTTTATTACAAAGGCCACAGTGGATGAATCCATGCTATGGCATAGAAGACTTGGTCATATAAATTTCAAAACCATAAATAAGATTGTTAAAGATGGTTTGGTAAGAGGCTTGCCTCAGAAAAGATTTGAAAATGATCAAACCTGTCACAACACAGAGCTTCTTGCAGGTTAAAATTGGTTAACTCTATTGCTCACCCACTTCAAATGTTACATATGGACTTGTTTGGTCCTACATCTGTGAGTAGCATAAACTTTAAAAGATATTGTCTTGTTGTGACAAATGATTTTAGTAGGTTCACATAGGTTTTCTTTCTTAGAACTAAGGATGAGACAACTGGCATCCTTAAGACCTTTATCATAGAAGTAGTGAACCAAAATGATATAAAAGTTAAAATCATTAGGTGTGACAATGGGACAGAGTTTAAGAATAGAGTTATAGATGATTATTGCAGAGATAAAGGTATTAAAAGAGAATTTAGTGTAGCTAGAACTCCTCAACAAAATGGTGTAGCTGAGAGGAGAAATAGGACACTAATAGGGGCTGCTAGAACCATGTTGGCAGATTCAAAATTGCCAAT
>LBNU01016757.1:71204-83640 GCA_014162995.1 Artemisia annua | reverse complement strand
AGGGAGTAAGGAAATCTAAGTAAACACACTTCTCTTCATATTAGTTTTCACAACCATACTTTCTTGTTATTTTATTTTATTTGCATTAGTAGTTATTTGGGTTAGTTGACTAGCAACTAATTCCGCCCATTCTTCCAAAACCCGAGATTTTTACTTGCTTTCCAAAAAATATAAAAATACAGAAAGAATCTTCCCTCACCCCTAGACCTATTAGAGTATCTTTTCAATCCTAACGACACTATTCCTACAGAGAACGATCAATCCCTCGGTACTTGCCACTACACTATACTACATCGGTCAGGTACACTGCCTGGTGGGGATTGCAAGCTTCTCAAGATCCCTTGAGAGGTAAAACCCTAGTGCATGGTCGTAATCCCGCATCAAAATTTTTGGCGCCGCTGCCAGGGAATAGTTATTGTTTAGGTTGAATCTTTATTTTATTAGGTCTACTCACTAGATTCCTTTCTAGTGAGATTTCTATTTTATTTTTCTAGGTTTTTCTTTTAGTCTATCTTTTCTTTGTGTGTTTGTTCGTAAGTTTTCACTGACTATTCTGTTTGCCATTATGGAAAACGCGAATCCGCAAAAATCTTCAACCAATCGACCAAATCCACTACATAATCTACCCTTATCACTCCAAAATGACATCTTGATGTTCCGACAACATCATGATGAATCTTTTCCCGAAGCATAGACTCGTTTCAAATATTTACTACAAAAAGTCCTTCACCATAGTCTTGATTTATTGCCTCNTCTACCCTTATCACTCCAAAATGACATCTTGATGTTCTGACAACATCATGATGAATCTTTTCCCGAAGCATGGACTCATTCAAATATTTACTACAAAAAGCCCTTCACCATAGTCTTGATTTATTGCCTCTACTCCAATTATTTCACATTCGTATCGACTACGAAACCCAAAAGAGGCTCGACTATGTAACGGATGGGAAGCTTTGGGGATATGATGTTAAAAACACATGGGAAACCTTTGAGATTCACTCCCAATACCGAAGTGCAACATGGGACCCAAATAACATAAATGTGGACCTATTTTCAATTTGGAAGGATCAAACGAAAAGTTTATTTGGGGATGAATATGTTGAGATACAAAAGGAACACATAGGTAATCTAGATACAAAGGAGGATGAGGTGGATAATCCAAGCCCACAAAGTACCCCGCAAGTCCTACCATCATTTGAGGCACCCACACCGCCCGTGACTTACCCGGAAGAAGTAGAAGAGATATTAGGAATCCCAATTGAGGTTGAACCCTTGACCCAAGCACCACTTGAGGATATGGGTTTGAATACTTGTAGTGATAACCTTACTCTTAATCCTAGGGAATTTCCTAGTGTTGATGAACCGGAACCTCAATTGTTAGGAATACAATTTTGCATAAGAAAGATTCGGTCACCCCAGATACGATTAAGCATTGTTTAGCTCGTAGTATATATAATAGTTAGTAGAACGTAGATTAGAAGTAGTTAGTATTCGCGGAAGAAGGACGGGTCTTTACCCACTGTATGCCTGATCCGCAGCCCAAGTGGCAAAAACTCATGTACATAGAAAAGCCCTCTCCATCCTTGGAGAGGGTAAGCCTTCTCATAATCTATTTTCTTTTTTTTTTTTTGGTTTTCTCTCAAGGCTTCATTTTCTTTCTCTCTCTAACTTTCTCTCTCTACATTTCTTTCTTTCTTTCTTGCTTGTAAACGAACCAAACCACAAGAACTAAACGTGTTTGTGAGCTTATTTAGTATCCTACAATTGGTATCAAGAGCCATGGTTACATCCTAGGGATTGTAGGACTTGTGGTGCATGGTTTGTTTTAGTTTCTATTAGTTTAGGGTGGTTTTGCTTAGTTTTGATCTTGTTCGTGGTGATTCTTGTGTTCTCCATTGTACTTCTTGGATTAGAGGGGTTAGATTTATCTAGTTTATCAGTTGGTTTGGCTAGATCTCACGTTTGTGAAGCGTACGAATGATTTTGGACAAGGTTCTTGGCAGCGGTTTTCTCCTCGGTAAACTATTCTTGTCAGCGGTTAGTTTGGGTTTTTAGCAGTTTGTGTTAGCCGTTAAGTACACTGTATCAGCGAACATTACGCGGTACTTGGTACTATTTCAGCGGTTTGTTATCAGCGGTTAGTTTTGTTTGTCTTTTAGTGTTCCAGCGGTTAGTCTCTCCAGCCGTTTCTTAATCAGCGGTTACTCTGTCCGCGGTTACTTTCGTCAGCGGTTAATAGACAGCGTTTACTTAACCAGCGGTTTATTCTTCAGCGGTTACCTTCCAGCGTCTTTCTCTTCAGCGGTTACTTTGTCCGCGGTTACTTTCAACAGCGGTTATCTTGGTCAGCGGTTAAGTGACAGCGGTTTCCTAGGCAGCGGTTACCTTCTCAGCGGTTTGCTCCTAGGCAGCGGTTAGATCATCTGAGTAGTGGTTATCTTCTTGGTTATGCACTATTTTGACACCCCTGTTCCCTTAACTGTTGATATCAATGAGTAATTTTAATATGACAAGCACGTCAGGGAGTGCCATTCCTGAGATTCTCAAACTGTATGATATGGTCGATGAACACAAGAATTCCAACACAACACAAATGACAAATGCTCCAGAATTATATGACAAGGATTCAGTAAGCTCAAACTCTCAAGAGACAGAATTCAGTCAGCCACCCGTGTCATTCAGTAATGCTAAGGACTGCTCCATAGTATGCTTTCTGCAACTTCAGTCACACCTCTCGGTGCTTTTAAAGGGAACTGAATTCATAATGGGATACGAACGTGCATTTGCAACACTCTCTGGTCAAGAAGTTCAGATCTTCACAGACACAATGAATCTTAACTTAGATCAATTGCAACAACAACTTGACCAAGGAATATCTTCCAAAACTAGACCCATGGCCGCTCTTAGTGTACTCAACAAACAACTCCATCCAACTCATGGGTGATGTACACTCATCCAGATATACACGGGAATTGAGGTTGACACGTTCAGATATACACTCATCCAACTCATGGGTGATGTTAAGGCGTTCATTGAGTAAAGAGCACAACACAGACGTTTAGGTGACGACAAAGTGAAGGGATCTCCGGTACAATCATGTGATGGTATTGATGATTCGGGTAAAGCTTTGGATGATGGGTTAGGTGTCACAATATGTAAAGGATCAGAGACTGATAAGCTTGACACTACCAGCAGTTCAGTGACTCCAGTCACCCACGGCGTGAGTGCTGATTTTAGACCGGTTAATGAACAAATGTCATGTGCTGAGGTACCCTTAACTGTTCAAAATAATGTACTCTCTAATGAACGGAAGCATACTGATCAAATCAAACTTACTTATGACACAAATTTGTTGGAAAAGACTGATAGCAATACCATGTCTAATTCAACAAATATGAGTCATAAAGGGGGAGAAAGTGATCAGGATGATGAACGTGATAAATTGACAAGTTCTGTGTTGACAGCTGATGCTTTTAAATCAAATGATATGGCTGATAAAGAAACTTTTAACGAGCTATCAAAAGGATTTTTGCAACTTGAAAAATATTGTATTTCACTTGAAATCGCAATGCAACAAAAGGAAGAAAGTTTTCAAACTAATCAACCATGTAAAAATCCGGAACTTCCTGATTTCTGTGAATACTTTATGATTAATGATTTGAAAGCTCAGCTAGAAACCAAGAACTTGACAATCAGACACCTGAAAAACCGTATTACTGATTTGAGTGATATGTGTAATGATATTAAAGCTAAACTTGTCAGTAGTGAGATTGCAACTAGAAATTTTGAGACTAAAATGGCTAAATTACTGTTGGACAATGAGTCTTTGAATATAAAATGTAAAAACCTGAATGAGTCTATCAAAGATAAGAGTACTAAGGCTGCAGTACAAACAACCTCTTGGACTAACAAATATGATAACTTCAAAGCACAACTTCAGGAAGTGGGCTTCACTGTAACAACAATTAATCATGAGCTTGGAAAAGCAACAGTTAATAGTGAGAACACTAAGTCTTCAAAACCATCAATCTTGGGGAAACCAGTTTTTCAAAGAAATGGAAATCAATCAGTTACTAGACAACCAAGTGCTTTTAGGTCTGAACGAGCAAAATTTTCGAAAACCCGGTTTGCCTCCCAAGTTGATGTGGAACAAGTTTTAGTTAAATCAGTCAACACACAGAATCTGCCAAATAAAATTGCTTCTAGTTCTGTCACATTTCAACAAGGTGATTCCCCTTCACCTAGCTCCCTTAGGATCAATTCTAAAACAGTGTCAAAACCAAGCATACAAATTCTAAGTTCTTATGACTTGTATAAGTAATGTGATCTAGAAAAGGCTAGGAAAAGAGCACAACTGCATAAGGATGGAATCTTGGGCTCACAACCACTTTTGATGCTTCCTGCTTTAGTAAAGAACTTTGCTAAGTCTCAACCTGATAAGCATAGGATTTATAGAAAGTCATCTTCTGTGCATAAGAAGATTACTAAACCTAGTTCTTGCCTAAAGTAGATTCCAACCGGTAGAATTTTTAAGCTCATTGGACTTATATGGATACCAATTAGTAAGGAGATTGCTAATGGCAATCCCATGGTCAGCCGAAAAACCCCGAAGGGTTTGGATACTGTTATCACTAACCCATATACATGCAATCTAGCTTGTGACAATGCAGGTGGTCCATACTCAAGTGCAAGTACTTCAAACATTTGCCACACAAGAAGGCACAAAACATGGAAACCAAAGAGACACAAATCTCCAATGTTGGGAGATTCTACATCTCATCCTTGATGTACTCTCTTCTATGACTTCTGAGCATCTCTACTCAGGACTCGGGCTTTCACTATGTGCTTATCCCTCCCGTATACTTGTGTTATGTTTTCTCTTCAATCAATGCACTCTGATTTGGTTTAAAATCAGGTTATTGATTGAGGGGGAGAATGAAATGGTCTTATGATTTGCTGTGATTGCTTTTCATGTTTGATTATGTTGTCTTGCTTGTTGCTTTGTCACCCTGTGTATGAGCTATGTGCCAATGTTTAGTTGCTTGCATTATCTAAAGGAACTATTTTGCCAAATTGAGAACTTGACCAGCGGTTTGTATAGTAGGGGGACTTGGTTTGACAATTTTTAAAACTACCCATGGTACTATATATAGGCAGCGGTTAGATCAAAAGATTACATAATTTTTAAAAACCTCTCTCTCTCTAAAAAAAAACCTCCCTCGTCTCTATTAAAACCGTTGCACTTTCTCTCTTTTCTTGCTTCATTCCTATTGATTGCTATCTTGTCTAGGTACATTTTGGACTGTTTATTTAATGTTTTCAGCTATCATCTCATATGCCTCTGTGTACTCCCTTCTTTTTATTATTATTATTATTATTCGTAGACTAGCAGTTAGGATACCGATTAGACGATGGTTGTTAGTAGGTTTACTAAGGATATTTTTGTTTGACAGTGGGGATAAAATGCGCGTTTCTTGTTTAAATTGCTTAAACTGTGATTTCTGTATATCTATTTGAGGTGTATGGGGTTTTTCTGATAGATGTTCTTGGTAGCGGTTCCCTTGTGTTCTTGATAGCGGTTTGTTCGTGTTATGTTCTTGATAGCGGTTAGTGTTCCGGCGGTTAGATTACCAGCGGTTAGTGTCAATAGCGGTTAGTCTTACCAGCGGTTAGTTTAACAGCGGTTAGTTTAATAGCGGTTAGTTTTACCAGCGGTTTGTCTTACCAGCGATTAGTTTAACAGCGGTTAGTTTACCAGCGGTTAGCTTAACAGCGGTTAGATTTTCCAGCGGTTAGCTTACCAACGGTTAGCTTAACAGCGGTTAGCATACCAGCGGTTAGTTTACCAGCGGTTAGTTTACTAGCGGTTAGTTTACCAGCGGTTAGTTTAACAGCGGATAGTTTAACAGCGGTTAGATTTACCAGCGGTTAGTTTGCCTAGCGGTTAACCTCTCTAGCGGTTAGTCTTTCTAGCGGTTTGTTATACTAGCTGCTAGTCTTTTTAGCGGTTTGTTAAACTAGCGGTTTGGTTTCTCAGCGGTTTATTAGTATAGTGGTTATTTTGTGGGTCTTGGTGTGTGCATTTGCTTTATACTCTTCTCGTTGGGTGTGTGCCTTGACTATGTGTATATTTATGCATGTTCTAACTATCACATCCTTCTTGGCTCTTCTTGTATGAATTTTGGTGTGTGCAGAACATAATGACTGACTCTCACACTCAAGAATCCTCAGCCACTCAATCTACTGTACCTTCTCGTACAGATGACGAGATCTTGCCTCACCAAGATTGGGTTCCGATTGGGAAAAGCAACTGCTATCTCAAAGCTGTCAAGCCAAATGATAATCCTATCCTCAAAATTGCCATGGATATTCTGAAACAAACGACATTTTTTCCGACATTCACCGCATCCTCAACCATTCCTTCTATCTATATGCAACAATTCTGGAACACCATTCGGTATGATGGTGCAACAGGGGCTTACAGCTGTCAGCTAGATGAACAGTGGGTAACCATCACCAAAGAGACTCTGGGGAGTGCACTCCAGATCTTGCCCACTGGAGATAACATCGTTTACACACCACCGCCTAACCCTGATACGCTTATCAACTTCATTGATGAATTAGGTTACCCCACAAAGGTTGTCACCCTGTCCTCTATCTCCACCTATGATCTATATCAACCCTGGAGGGCCATCATCACACTCATCAACCTATGCCTTACGGGTAAAACTTCGGGTTATGAAAGACTCAGAGCTCCAGCCCTTCAGATACTTTGGGGAATTGTAAACCAGAAAAACATTGACTTTGTCGAAAGAATATGGGAAGAATTCACTCACTCCATTCATTCTTTTCTGGAAGACAAGGCAAAACTGGCTGCTAACAGAGACAGCAAAAAGAAATCTTCTAGACTTCTCATTCCCAGCATCAGATTTATCAAGCTCATCATTTCTTCCCTACAACGCACACTTCGCTTTCCAACCAGAGCCGGCTCACCACTCTATCAGTCTGAAGATGAAAATTCAGTAGGCTTCCTGAAATACGCCAGGGGCACCTCCAGCATAATCTTCGGCATGGCCATTCCCGAACCATTGCTCACAAAACAAATCCTGGAAGCTCCTTACTACAGCAAATATGTGGAACTGCTGCAAGCAAGTCAAATTGCATCTGCCAGTTAAGAAACAACACACACCCAGTCTGACAAATCAAGATCGAAAAAGCGCAAAAGCCAATCTGAGTCTTCCAGACAAGTCAGCAAGAGCAAAGATAAGGGTTCTAAGAAAACCAGAACAAAGGAAACACTAAGAGATGTCAGTCAAGAACCTGAAGACACTCTTAATGTTGAAGAAATGATGGTACAAAGGGAAGTTGAAGAAAGTCTGGCCGAGGCAGGGAAGTCACCAAGCCATCCAGTCGGGGGTGTGAGCATCAAAGAACCCGAAGCTGGGAAATTGCCACAGGTATCACATGTTGAGGGCAAAGGCAAAGATGTCATTGTTGAGGAGCAGGCAGCTCACACACTGTTAAAGATCTCATCCCCAGAACCCAAATCTGCAGCTTCCCAATACATTCTCAAGAGAAGGTCTCCCGAACCATCTGCTGAAAAGACCGTCTCTAAATCCCTAAGTCTTGAACAGACGGGAGAATCAAGTGAAACCGACTCCGAAACTCATCAATCACCTAAACTGGATAGCTTTACAGCACAGGCAGAAGAAGAGTCCAGTGATAAGCCTCATCAGGAGTTGGAAGGAGCTACTGAAATACCATTAGAGACCTTTCACTCTGATTTTGTTTCTAATGTATATCCTGAGGTACAAGATACTCTCAAGATGAAATCTGATGACCAAAAGATTGCTGTGGAACCAGATAGCTCTACAGGTACCCTGGCATCTTACAAGAACTTTGAAGCATATGGTGACCAGTTCTTAGTTGATAAACCCTCAGAATCAGAGGCAGACAAATCAGGTGAAGAACATGAAGAAGCAATCTCTATGGTCGATGTCCCTGTTCAACAAGACACATCGATCACTCCTGCTTCTACAGTGCCAATTCCAACGCCTACAGAAACAACCAAAGCTGCGGGTCCCACACCTCCAATCACCACAGAAGCAACTACAATCTCTACTACTCCAACTCCTACGGTCACCTTGGAAAGTCTAGCAACCCAAGTAGATGATATACTCCAAACGGCAGCTAACGTGGTCGAAGAGAACCTAATGATCAATGAGAGACTGTCAGCTCATGCTAAAGACATCAAAAGTGTTCTACAGCTCAACCTACCTCAAACCCTCAAATATCACGATAACAGACTACGCAAACTAGAACAAATCAATATTGATCGTCTCGTCACTGATGCCATCAAAGATCAGGTTCAGGAAGCTGTAAGCTATGCCATGGAAGCTCCTCTCAGATCAAGGTTCAAAGATCTCTCTACATTCGACATGAAGCTGATCTTACAAGAGCGTATGTTCGAGAATATGCAATACCAGGGTCATGAGGCACACCGTAAGCTGTATGAGGCTCTTGAGGGTTCAATCCTTCAAGATAATGCTGAACAACATCATCGTGATATGGAGAAGGAAAGGAAGAGAAAAAGAAAACAACAAGGTCATCACCAACATCCTCCTTCATATCCACCACCGCCTCCACCTCCTGGGTCATCTGGACCCTCAGGTCCTTCAGGACAGTCTGGAAGCTTTGGAACTATGTCAATGCCACCACCACCACCCTCTTCATCAAGGAAGCCACCTCCCAAACGATCTGACAAAACATCATCATCATCAAAGCAAACTCCACTCGCAACACATGCAGCATGGACTACTATCGACACTGGAAGAGCCAGTATGATCTCACCAGCTCATACCGATCAAGTGATTAATGAAGAATCGGTTGTGTCTCATACTGCAGAAGATTCAGACGATGATGAAGATGATGCTTCCACATCCCACATATCTCAAAAGGATGAATGGTGGGAATCAATCTCCAGATCTGATGACGCTCCTCATGTCAAACTTTCCAAAGAAGAGCTGCAAGCTTGTATCAGGCCAAAGACCGCTAAGCTACCAACAACTGAGCCGACCTGGTCAGTGTCACCATCAGATCAGCCAGTCTCTGACAATAACTGGGTCAATGCAATTGCCAACAGCTTCGTTCCTCCAGCTGATAACTCCTTGCTCTCACAAACCGGAGATATGGGGTCGTTTATTGCATGGTTCTGCAAGGAGCGAGGAATCAGCAAATTGACTCAGAAAGATCTGGAAGGCCCAGCATACAACCTAGTCAAGGTCTTTCATCCTGACGTGACTCATCTTCAGTTCCAAATGGAAGAATGCCACAAGCTGTTCAACGATCAAGTCAATGAAGTAGTTACTCAACATGACTACAGCAAACCACTGCCATTGGGTGGGTCTCCAGGGCACGTCACTATACAGGCCGACTTCTTCTTCAACAAAGATCTTGAATATCTTAGGTTTGGAAATAAGCAACGCAAGTATGCCCTATCCATCACCAAGATGAAGGCGGCTCGATACTATGACAGTGGTCTGGAACAGATGGTACCGGATGCAATGTGGATTGATGAAGAGTGTGAGTATGATCTTCCAGCAGCTTTGGGCATATCACATTGGTGGTTTAAGAAGCAGGAATTCTACGTTGAGAGATTCAAAGCCAAAGGTGACAAGAAGTTTGTTCGTTCGCCTCTTCAGATCATCAGTGTAGTAAGTGTCAAGATTCACTCCATCTATGGATACGACTACCTAAAGTCCATTGTTCTTCGACGTGCGGATCTGAGGGACTACGAGATCAGTGAAGGTGACTTTAAGCATCTCCGGGCCAATGACTTCGAAGACCTGTATCTACTGCACATCCAAGGAAAATTGCATCATCTACCACCAAATGAAAAGAAGACACTTGCATTTGCTGTTCTTCACTGGATGAGGGGTCTAGTCATAAGGAAGCGAGTTGAAGACCTACAGCTTGGGATTGAAAGCTACCAGACACAACTGAACCTCACCAAGCCGCAATGGGAGTTTGGTAGCTTGGAACCAGTAGCAGATTTCACCGTCATTAATTCTCCAAGAGCTGTGGTGTACAGAGACAAGTACAATGTTCGTGTGGTTATGCGTAGTGATGAATTGCACAAGTTCAGTGACGGGACGTTGGAAATGGTCGATGAGGCACTAGACTTTCGCGTGAAAGAATATCAGGTCTATTCGACTAGGCCTAGAAGATACACAAGCCAATGGACTGATCATGACTTGAAGATGAACCTTGAATTCCTAAAGGCCATTCGTCACCGCATGAAGATGAGAAGAATCTACCGCAGTCTAGAGTGCTATGTCGGAGGAAGAGTTCGTGAGGGTGACTACATGCTTCTCCAAAGAACAGAATGAAGCATCGAGCTGGATTTTGGTTATCACCCAGCTTTACCTTATTTGGGGTGATGTAATATGACAATTTGTAAACTCTTAATATCTTTTGAAATATATAATGTTTTGAAGTCTTATATTTTTCACTGTGTGCGGATAATTCGAAATGTTGTACGCTTCAGTGCAACCTTTCTAGAATAAGAAGAGAAGTCTTCTTTCATCCCAAAACCTCTTTCTTCTAAAAATTCTTCAAAAGAGATTTTGTGGTTTACAAGGTGGCTATAGGACTTAAATTTTCTCAAATACCTTGCCGCTCAACTTAATGACTATTAAATGTTAAATTGAAAACGGGTCATTAATTGAGGGGGAGCGTATTTGCTCAAAATTTCTGCACCTTTAAAAACTTTGTGCACCAGCAGCAGTGAAATTCAAAAAGTGTCTCAAAATCAGTAAACGTTTAAACTTTTGTCACATTTCTCTCCAAAGTTTCTTCGAAAATCATTTAAATCAATTGGGATCACAAAAATCTCAAAAGATTTGAAATTTTATGATCGGGGGAGAGAATGTGATTTAAATATGAAAACTGATTTAAATGTGATGTTTTTTGGACTCAAAAGGATATTTTTGGACTAAAAAGATTCGCTCTCCCGTATGTGCTAAAATTTTGAAGTTTTTGAATTGTAATCAAAGCACATATTGAGGGGGAGCAAGTGTATAAATAGTGAATAAATGATCTCAATTGTTCGCTTTCCCATATGTGCCAAAGTTTTAATAACTTTCTAATTGAATCAATCAATATGCACATATTGAGGGGGAGCAAGTGGCTAAGAGTCTTTCACGTGGTTTTACAATAACAAGTAGAAACCGTGAATTGATTATGACTCAGATTTGACTCATGAATTGACGAAACACAAACGTTAGAATTCGAAAGGATCTATCCAAGTAGAAATACCGTTTCGAGAAGCCCTTCTTAGATATATACTTTGACGGGTCTAACTTCCTTTTTAAGGAATGTTAACAACTTCAAGTTAGTTATTAGGGCTAGTTATCACCTAAAAGCTGATAATGGAACCCTTTAACTAAGCAACGTAAACGTGTCCCTAGGGTATATGTCTATTAAGAGTAGATCAATTCAAAAGTGCGACTCACCCCGACATGTGCAAATTTCTATCTTTAACCTATGAGCACATGTTAAGGGGGAGCATTTGAAAAATGATAAAACTCTCAAAGTGTTAACTAAAATGTGTTTCTTAATCATAAACACTTTGAGAGAATTTTCAATGATTTGGTTATATGGCGATTGTGGAAAGATACCAAAAAGACCGACCACTTTAATTTAATACATGGAGTTATAAGGATGGTAAGGTTAGGTATATGCTCCCATGATCCACCAGAACCGAAGGGATCTTCCCAGGGACAATCCAATAGATAGATTAGAAGTCCTTAGGAATGACTGAAAAAAAAAAGAGGAGAAAAGTGAGAAAGGGAAAAGTGCCAACTGAGACTGAGCTAGGACTGGAACAAACCCAACAAGGTTCTAGTGATGAAGTCTCGGTAAGCACTGAAGGGGTTGAAGAATTAAAAAGAAATGAAATGAGAAAGGGTGAAAAGAAATAGCCCTCCAATTTTTCAACCTTAGGGCAGAAACCGGGTTCAATTCATATGCTACTGATTGTTACTAAGGTAACATCGGTATTGAAGATAAGACGTCATGGACCCAGTGACGCACTGCACTAAACCTTCCAGCCACTCAAGTTCTCTTAAAAGAGCTTGTTTCATTCTCACGGGGAACCGGTGTAATCTATCGACTTGTCTCTTAGAGCTAGTTGATATTGAAACAGGAGACCCCTCCCTAGTCTCCGCATAGGATAACCAAATGTGCACTTATCGAGTCTAGAGCCAAGAGATGCATCAAAAGATCTCATAGGGACAACCAGTTTTGAGTCCTACGCAGATCTTAGCAATCTGCCAAGAACACTTATGAGGGAATATACACAAGTATTTCCCAGTGATTGAGTGGAAACTCCTCGCAGGTCAACATCAAACAGGCCCTGACAGCAGGTCAACCT
>LBNU01016757.1:33485-50672 GCA_014162995.1 Artemisia annua | reverse complement strand
TGACCTCTATGCACCTTCTGGATTAAATCCCATCCATTGGATTTGGTGGAAATGATCTCAATCGTTGAAAGTCACTTTTGGCGCCAAAGTCTTAAGTGGCAGTTATAGCTTTCTTGGAGCAAAATGAGGATAATTAATGCATTTTGGATGTAGCTGGGGTTGGGGGAACATAGAATGGTGAAGCTTAGGTGGAAGAATGGTGGAGTGTACTGGTTGCAGGTTCAAGTGGGGAAGGAGGGAGGAGTGTTTGACTTTGGTTTGACCCCTGGGAAAGTTATAAAAACGGGGTGGGTTATTTAGTTAAGGGAAGTTGGGCCTGAGGTGGTACTGGGCCAAGATAGAAAAAGGGTTGGGTTTATTGTTGATTTGGATTTGGGTTTATGTAAACAAAAAGGGTCCGGTTGGTTTTGTAGATTTATCACAAGGATCAATTTTGTAATTTTTTCAAACTTGATGGACTGAAATGAACTTTTCCCAAAGATAACACAAGGACCAAAATTGCCAAACTTGATAAACCCAAGGACCATAAATTCTATTTTTCCATTTTTTAACATCCAAGGACCATTTTTGCAAATTTCCCAAAGTTCAGGGACCAAAACTGCCATTTACCCAAAAATTCATTCAAGGACCAAAATTGACAACTTAAAACATTCCAGGGACCTTGAATGATAAAACTCCACATTTTCAAATTACAGGGACTAGTTTTGCCAAACTTAGAAAGTTGGGGGACTAAAACTGCCAATTCTGCAAACTTTGCTCATTTTTCATTTGTTTTTAAACATTTTGCATTTGAGACACATAAAACACGATCCTTGGATATTTTCATCATTTTGATGTGATTTTGCGTGTTTTCAGATGTTTTGCGTTTCAGAATTGACCAAAAATGATGAGTGTTTGAGCACTCATCAATCCCCCACACTAAACTATTGCTAGTCCCTAGCAATATTTTATGAAAACTTGATGGATTTTAAGTCTCTTTACCAAAAGCCATCACTTCTGGAGTAGCCGAATGTTTAAGTTCAAGTAAGAACCATGGTACACCGATAACCGTGTGATTTTGAGCAAACCACCAGCTTTCAACGGATTTGATTAGTCTTTACCAGAAGCCGTTTGCTTCTGGACTAGCCAACTCTTAGATAAAACATGGTTATTATCTTTGGTGAGCTGATTACCAATTATGGTTTTTCCACTGCCTTTACCACAAGCCATAATCTTGCGGGCTAGCCAACTCTTCACTATGCGATATGGTGAGTCGATTACGATACAATTTTTGGCAAATTGTCAGCCGTAAACGGATTTGAGATATCTTTACCAAGAGCCGTTTGCTCCTGGATTAGCCAATCCTTTTGTCGGTTAGACACGGCGGACTGATAACCACAAAAATTTTGATATAAAGTGAAAAAATTTTGAAAAATTTTTGGCCAAAAACGGGGGTATTAGCTGATATAATGTGACAAAATTCGCTAGAATTTCCCCCCCACACTTAGAATTGAATATTGTCCTCAATATGCAAAGTCCCGGCTATTATGCCGAATCTTCGAACGGAAAGCAAGACAATATTCTAAGCTAACTGCGAAAATTGGATTTTTCACTTTATTTATATTATATATACTGTACACAACTGAAAGAGCTCAAGCTTCTTAAATAGAAGCTCTCACTTCTTTTAAAAATGATGATGATGATGATTTTTTTTTTAGAGTGTTTGAGCACTCATCAGAAAGATCTTCTAACTAAGAAGGAGTCTTAAAGAAGTAGTTAAAACCGGAGACAAGAGAAAGAATTCAGATCTCTATGATGTAGAATAAGAATTCTCATCATTAGTATCATACGAAATGATAGAGGAAGTGTTTTTAAGGGATTTTGAGTGAAAAGGAGAAGGTATGAAAGTTGTTATTCATGACATAGAATGTCATGGAATAACAGAAGAGAATGTCACAACCGCATAAGGTCATAAATGACTTGTTATACTTAGGTTTCTAACAAGCGTCGTTATTTATGCCAAATGTCTTGTTGTTGGATTTAAGAGGGTAGGGTTTTTAGGCAGATTGCCCGAGGAAAGAAAATTAATGAAAGAGAAAGAATAGGGGACAGACTCTATAGAATGAAGCTTTAGGCTTTTTCCCAATCCTAAAGTTCATGAACGAGTATCCTTATAAGACGGCTCTCAAAAAGGATTTGGGTTTGAAATTGAAACCCAACCGAGTTAGAGGTTAAAAGTGATAAGAGTCTATATGTCTAAGGCATCGGGGTCCTAATGTTTTTAAGGGTTATGGTAGAGTAAGGGTTTAAGGTAGGTTATAACAAGTACTCAACTTGTTATATTTTTATGAATTATTCCTAAATTCCTAGGGATTCTTACAGGATTTCAGGATGACCTAAAGTAATCAAGGAAAGGTATACCTAATTCTAGGTTGACTGGGTTATCTTAATTTTGAGGGACACTAGGAAGTATCGATAAGATATACCTAAGTCTCATTATTGCTTTCCTATCTTACATATCCTAAAAGTATTACTATAGTAACCATCCTAAAGTAAGATTCTTAAGGCATAACACTTAGAGGTTTCTTTCAAGGTTTTTCCTAAATCTAAGGGTTTACAGTGTTTCCTAAATTTGATTGATGACTTTCCTCGTCATCATCAATCATTTTTTCTAAGGTACGGATTCTAAAACGCGTAAAGGCTATCTTATGGTGGTGTCTCATTTGATCCTTTTGTAATTTACCTATCCTAAAACAGCCTTGTGCTAGGGTATTTCTTAAATTACTAAAGTCGGGTCGGGTACCTAAGTTACTATCATGACCTTCTTCTATCTTCCCAATAAGGTCAAGGAAAATTTCATCTAAATTATTTAAAATTTCTTCTACCTGATTTTCCTGATTTTCTAAGGTTGTCTTAGTGAAATTTTCTCCGACTTCAAATTTCCAAGATGAAGTGGGAGGGTCTACTAAGTAAGGTGTAGGTGCTATGGTATAGGGTTGCCTAGCTAGGTTTATATCTAGGGTTATAGGCAGGGATGGGTCTCCTAGGTATATAAGGTGTTCTAGGGAGAAAGAAGCCATGTGGTTCTAACCTAGGTGTGGGAAAAGGTGGGTGTAGGATAGTGTTTGGGGAAGTGATAGGCGATGCCTTAGCATAGAAATCTCTTATATGTTTTAGGTGTGGGTCATCTATAAAAGGTGTAAAGCCTAAGGGTGATGGCATATCTATACTATTCCTAGGGCTATTCGGGGATTCGGGAAAAAGATTTTTAAGGCTAAAATCCGAATCATTCGGAGAGGGATGAACATTCTCCGTATGTATTACAGATGGGGTAATAGTAGAGTAGTGGGGAGCAGACATATCTATCTAGTAATGCATAAATTAATATATGCTCAAGTAATAGTCAAGTAATACCTATTATGCAGATCTAATGCACGTATGGCTCTGGGAAAAGGCATTGGGGAGTGTAGTGGCACAAAGGACTTTCTCGGGTATCGGGAAAAATAGTTGTAGTTTAGGTTTTGACCTTGTTCTCTACAACTGAGGCTCTGATACCAATCTGTAACACCCCCATTTTCACAGATCGCAGCGGAATTTGGATCTGGGGTATTACTTCATGGAATTACAGATCCAGTAATAGAAAACGACTCGAAAAGAGACGTTTTTATAAAATGAGTTACCATTCAATAAAATCATCAGAGTTTTATAAAAGGAGGTCCCCAAAATCTAAGTTTATTATGAAACTTGAATGATAACTGAGTGAAAAGTCATGTAAGCTTTGTGCCACTCCATGCCATAATTTCCGCAGAGCTTCGTTACCTATGATACATGCTTAAAAGTCAACACTAGGTTGAGTGAGAGTCATAGGTTTAGGGTTTGGGTGAATACAAGTTCCCTGGGTTCAGTTGTTACACCCATCGGGGAAAATGTATAGTTTTTATGATAATTGTAATGCATATACAATTATCATGAAGTGTGGTTTGTTGCACTAAGCTCATGAAACCGCACGTTAACAGTCCGGGTCATGGGGGCTGCAGACCCAACCATGAGGGGACAAGAAGGATAACTTGCCAAAGTTAATCCTTAGAGGTTTCAAGTATAGTACTTATTGGTGCCCAAGACACAGGCAAACCAACGGGAGGTGTCAAACTCTAATAGATCTATCAACTATACTCGCGTTCACTTGTGTAAAACCCACAAGTGATTATGGCTCATGAATTTTAGTTATGTAATGGTGGCAGATAGTATCACTCGTGCAACAACCAAAGAAAAAGACTTGTATTCGGTTTTTAAAGCAAGTAGCATGTATCCCCCTCACAGGGTTTGGAAAACATTTAGAAAGCGTTTAAAAGGTGTGAGGCTATAAAAACTCACCTGGGTTTAAGGCTATGTGATTGATGTCAAAGTGACTAGAGGTCTAGACTGCTTACTCACGTATCTTGAAGTCGATTATTGTTGTGGAGGCATGTAAAGCTCTAGTTATTTTGTTTTAGGTTTATTAAGTGATTTATCTTAGGATTCTTAGATATAACATAACACCGTTCAGGCCATCGTAATTCAGAAGTATAACTCCTCACATGAAGCTCCCTACTATTGTATTATGCTGCCAACATAATACTGTTCGGGCCATCATAATTCAGAAGTATATAACTCCTCACACGAAGTTCCTTACTATTGAGTTATATTGTTATTAGAGTTTGGTTATGACATAACACCGATCGGGCCATCATAATTCAGAGGTCATGTATATAATCATTTGAGAAGCCAGGGCACTTTAAATCGTAAACCCAGCAAACTCGTCAAAACGAAATATCCACATGATACCCCTCACATGAAGCTCTCTAGTATTGTGTTATGCTTCTAACCTAAAAATAGGTTTGCTATATATATGAAAATAGTTTATTTTGTAACTTTTAAGTTTCTATAATTACAAAATCTACCCTATACTTATAATACTTATATTACCTAGGTTTATAACTATCTAAGCTTCACATATTTAGTCCCTATACTTCTATATTTTAAGGAAATGGCAAAAATAACCCTTGGACTTATAAGTTTGCAGAATTTACTATTTATACCCTTAACTTTATAACTTTTGCAAAACTAGTCCTTATAAGTTTATAACTTTTTAACTTTTTATCCTAAGGTTATATAACTTTGCAAAAAGGGTTCTTATACTTAAAACTTCAAAGAAATGTCAAAAATAGTCCCTAGACTTAATATTTTTAGAAAATTACCATATATACCCCTATGCATGGAAAGTTTTGCAAAACTAGTCCTAATTCCATGCAAACTATATTTTTATGAAACAAAAAGGTTTACTAGCTTATGGTTAACTAATATATGCTTAAATAAGTTGCCTAAACTAGCTTATAGCTTATGAAAAGGACTTATAGCTTAAAAATAGCAATTCGACTCATATTAGGGTTTTAAAAAGAAAACGAGGTAGTTCTAGTGATCAAGTCTTAGGCAAGGGGTTCTAGGGGATCTAAGGCATCTAATATCTATCCTAGGACTGATCTAAAGTAAAAGAAACTAGATTAGAAGATTACATGACTAGGAAATGGGTCGCGACTAGGGTTAGGGTTTTCTCGGTGGGAAAATAACTCGACAAGGCCTCAAGGCTTGTACTACTCGGCTCCTAAGGTTACAATGACTCTTATATATCTACTAGGACCAGAATGTGTGTGGTGAAGAAGAGAGAATGGGATGGTTTAAAGTGATGGGGTCATGGGGTATTTATACCCCTCGTTAACCTTGGGAACCAAGGAATACGAGGCTAGGTGGCGAGAGGGGGGTGGGAGGTGACTCATGGCAGCTATGTGTGACTAACCTAAGCTACTAGGGTGACTAAGGAAGGCTATAGGCGGTTCTAGGGTTCATGTTGTGGTGGTTTGGCTGACTTATGAAGGTGGTAAGAAGTAGGTGCATCACCTACTTGTAAGGTGTCTTCTAGGGTGCTTGGTGATGACAAGGAGGTGTGTAAGCAGCTAGGCTAAGTGCTTGAGGTGTTTGAGGTGCTTAGGGTACTTAGTTGTAGTGTTAGGGTTAAGTTATGTTTAGTTATAACCTAATTTTGCTTAGTGAGAGATTAGGGTCTAGCTTAGGGTTTAGTGCCTAGATTAGGGTCCTATGAGTGTTTAGTGAATAATCCTAAGTCTTAAGGAGCTTATACTAAGTGGTGGTAGCTTATGGGAAAGGTTTGGGAAGGTTTGACCTAGTTTCCGGGAAGTTATAACCTAGTTATGGTTTTGTGCTTAAGAGACTTGTACCTATACTCTAAGAGGTTGTACTAGGGTCTAAGGGTGCTAAGGTATCCTAATGATACTAAGGTAACTTATACATAAGCCTTGAACACTTTCAAACTAGTTCAGATAAGCAATTAGGTTTTTGTAAACACATAGGCCTGATTAGGGCTTAATTAGAGTTGGATTAGGGTTTTGTGATGAGTTTAGTGTTTTAGATTGGTGAATTACTTATTATGATGTTATTGTAATCCTATGCTTGACATACAAGGAGTTTATAAGATGTGTTGGTAGAGATATTTAGCTTGTGTGGATACGTGAGCAGGTCTAGAGAGTCACTTATGCAATGATATGCATGCAAAAAGCAAAAATTTACCTGTGGAAATACCTATTATAGGTATTGTAGTGGAAATGATGTTGGTGGGATTTTGTGGGTTGTTACATAATCCCCGGCTAGCGCCTAGACCGATTTTTACAACACTGCTCATAAATCATTAAATTCAACTCAAGAAAGTATTTACTTGTGGGAATCATTGTTAGAGCTTAACCCTTGACATGGAAGCACTAACTTTTCAATCACTAGATCATCAAAACTTTGGTCTTCTCTCCATTTTCTCTTCATCTCACGCCACAGAATACACCACAAAATACTAGAAATTTTTAGAATATGAAGGAAATATCTAAGACTTACTTAACTTATAAGCTAGTCGTATCTTTGGCTGATTGACACTTATGGTCCTTTAAGTCCCATCATTTCATAACCATGACACATTAAACTTTCTAAAATCATTTGCATAATATATTGACTTATAGTTTTACTACCGAATTGATTAACCAATCACGTAAAGCCTTCAACTTATAAAAATCGTAGTCAAACTTACTCAATGGCATACTCGTAATTTAATACTTAAAAACCGGTTTTTGGTTGTAAGAATTTTTATGTGCTCAGTTAGGTGATGATAAGGTGAGTACTGAAAAGCTAATGTGATACTGAGGTTGAAGTTGATCGGTTGACCATTCACCCAAGCCACCTATATCTCATTATTGTTAATGAATCTTTGTCAGAAAGTGATGTAGAGTAAAAACAAGATATACAAATTGGACCTGTTGATTCACATGAATACCAGGAACAATTCTTCCAACTATCGTTGATTATAAGAATACCGATAATCAGGGAAATTTTCAGCAACTGCCAAAAATAGGCTTTTCATATAACTTGGAATTGATCAACCAACAATACAATACCCTTTTTGAATAGGCTCACAAAACTGAAATGGGCCTAAAAAGACAAACGGGCTGAAAAATAACCACTAACAAAAATCCAACAAACTAAAGAAAAAACATAAAAATGTAAATAGCTAAAAAAATAGAGCGTTTTGGGACCCGAAAGTTACGTAAACCGACAAAGTCTGTTTACCACGACGTTCTCCTCAATCCAAGCTTCGATTTAACTGGTCATGGGCTTGAAAGGAAGCCCGTAGCCCAAGTTATGCTGATTTTAGTAAGGCCCATTTTCTCACACGATCTTGAGCCCCCATAAACAAAATGGCCTGTTGCTCAACGCTTGGGCCCGTATCATAAAGCACAATGCATCATAAGGCTACAGTTTCCTTTCTTTTCTTTTCGAGATATAAACGCAAAATTCAATTTATTTATTTCTTTTTCCTTCTTTCTCTTTGTTTTAACTTTTCATTTCTCTTCTTTCAAATATATACTTTGGAACAGAGATGTAAAGGTATACATATTTATAAGGTAATAAGAGGATCATGAGAGGTTAATGCATGCGTAACTTCAAAATGGTTATGGGATATTTCATAATCAAATATAACTGATTGTGATAGAAAAAATATTCATTTGTCTTCGTGTTGTTTCTGATAACACATGATTAAAAAAAACTTAATGTTGTTTTTCTTTCATAACTAAAGCTCTCTATTTTAAATTTTGTTTTCTAACACTAGTTATAATACCTGTGCACGCATAGGGTTTTTAAAATTTCGTTTTGATTATGTATTATTATCGATTAAGAAATGAATCACTTAATATGTTGCAATTGATTTTACTTGGTGGACTAAAAATAAAAAATCATAGGTATATATGTTATAATCTACCTATTATTTTAGGAGAATGCTTTTGGATTAAAAATTATATTTTGTTATTCAATCAAAATCACATGATGATACTTGACTTGCATGAGATGTTAGTGATATATGTTTTTAGTTTTGCAAACTCATGCTATCAATTTACGATGTGTTTTGTAATTGCGGTATTTCTTTTACTTATATTTTCGTTAAAATATGTAGCATATTTAGATAGCTTTGAAGATTGATTCATTTCCATGATTATGATAACATTATCTATCTTTACTACCTATAAAGGTAAAAGGGTCAAAGGTGAAAGTGAAAAAGTCAAGAAAAGTGTAAAGTTGAAATGTTGAAAAAAATTATATTCGGTAAGTATTGATAATGGGTTTACACATTAATGTTTTGCCTAGCTATTCATCACCACACGATTGACTTAGGGAACACAGCAAATGAATATATACATGGCAAGAATTGAAAGAATTGAAAACAATGAAACGTAAATGAATATACATGGCAAGAATTAAAATAATTGAAGAATTGAAAACAATGAAACGTAAATGAATCTATACATGGCAAGAATGAAACATAAATGAATTTAAATATAGGCGAGTGCCCGTGCATAGCAACGGAATTCCTAGTGGCAGATAATTAACGATTTGTGATATTGTAGTGAGTGTTTTGTGTAAAGGACGTACCGATGATCCATTTTTATGTATTGTTCCATTCAATTTACTGAATAAGTGTTAGCAAGATCTAACATGTAAGGTAAAATTAGGTGTAGTTGTCAAAATGTAAGTACGAATCACGTGTAACCCAAGAGTAACCATGTACATTATTTGTGAAGAAAGATTCCACACGTTAAAATTATAAAATTTGAGAATATAAGACAACAAATATAATTATCCAAAAAAAAAGCGTATACTTAATAGATTATCATATTGACATACCTAAGTGAAATAAAGTATTGAGGTTAAGTAAAATGTGATAAACAAAAACAACCCATATTGACCCGTTTTCACATGGGTTAAACTTTTATCAGTGACAAAAATTAAGAGAGTCAACCCTTATTTAACCTTCAGATTCTGAGTTAAACATAGACCAAAAAGAGAAATAAATGTTATTTGTATAACGTAAAGAATAGCCAAACAACACCAATCTATATAGTGCAAACTTTCTAGCCATTTTGTCCTTGCATACATCATATATTTATAACAATAAGTCTCTTTTCTATTACTCCGTAATATATTAACGTGAACAATATTAACAACCGCATCAAATGAATCTATAGTACGTCATACATAAGTGGCCTATATAGGAGAGGTTAAACATTGGATACTTGGATATGTTATATATGTATCTACATACACTATGAGGTAAATAGCATAAAATACTATAAAAATTGCATACTGATGAATATTATTGGTTACTGGACATAGAAAATATTAGCTTCGGCTCAAAACTTACAAATAAAGACTTTTTGTTTTTGACAAACTTTGCCTATTTTTCCTATAATCACACCAGGGCTCTTCATAGTGGGTTCAATTCTTCATGACCTTAGCTTCCTTTTGGTGCTCGACTCTTCATCCGACACCACACCATCTCCCTCACCTTTGTTGGTCAAACTCTTATCTTGAGGAGTATTTGCAGTGCTTTTCAAATGTTCAACGGGCATCCCAATGTCATCGGTAAAAGATGTCAGATCCTAACCAAAGACAATTAAAGTAAACATAGTAAAAATTATGTAAATAAATGTTAAAGATGAACATATAACTAAGTAACTACCATAACTGACTTTGTATCCTTCGTAGTGGTCTCACTTAGATCAACTTGATGCAATAAACAATTGCATAAGAACACATCTACATAACGTATTATACCATGTGCAATGGATGTTTCGATATACCTTTGATGGCACTACCAAGTATACAATCGAACTCAGATGGGAAATCATCCGGCTTATCAACCTACACATATGAAAGTAGGTCAAAAGTTTTATTGAAAAACAGTATAACAAATCAAACCAAGTAACATTAACAACATGCAAGATCATTTTTTTTAAAATACGATACTGATATTATGGAGTTACTTAAGGCCCATGGTTTAATTTGAAAGGTTCTGTTTTCCCCGGTGTAATGTTTAACTCGTAGTTGGCCAAATCTTCGCTCTCATTGTATCCCAATCACGTCTAAGGCTTCATGTTACATATACATAATGAGAAAGAAAAATCATAAAAAGTTTCTAAATTACCAAATTGGCTTAGGGCTTCAGTTTCAGATTCCAATATCTCCTTAAACGGTTTGAAATAAAAACAGTGACAATAACATGAAAATATTCACACTTATCGATCAACGTTCTGCTATTAAAGCATAGACGCATTGGGTTTGGAACAATGCAATAAGAAGGTTGTAGGATCTCACATAAACTGTACTTTTGCAAGACATGGGCATCACCTGCATTCAGTTGGTGCTAGAATAAGTACCAGACGAATTCGAATAGTCGCCTACAATTTGGCGCCCTGTAAAATTGCAGAATAAACATCTCAACATAGTCAAAGACCTAAAAAATATAGAGAAGACGATTACAATTCCATAACCAATTTTTTTTAGAGAATGGAATTCAATAACAGAATAGTGTATTGATATATTCATGATATACCTTCTCATCCATTATGATCATCTCCAGATCGATCATTTTGGGCGTGCTGTGAAGCTGTTGCATCCAAGTACGTGTAGTATCCGAACACGTAGGATTATATTTAGCACATGAATGGCGTCTCACACAGGCTTATATAAATGCCAATAACAGAACGCTCACTACATATATTTATAGAAGAGATTGTTAATTGTTAATCAAGAAAAAATTTATATGTATTTCAAAGAATGAGTTGAATAAGAAAGCAAATAAGCAAATCACTTTAATACATACCCAGAATAAAAACGCGATTCCATTTTTGCATTAGTTTATTTCCTGCAATATTTCCATAATTAAAACGCTGCATTTAATTGTTCCTTAATTGAAATAATGTTCCTTAATTGAAATAAAACGCTCCATTCACTACTTTCCATTCACGAGTTCAATGACAGGCAATGATTTACACATTTTCACAGGGGCAAAATCGGGATTGACCGAAAGTTCAACTTTTTCACAATTTCACATTCCCCTTTGACCATTTTTCCTTTATAAGTAGTAAAGATAAAAAAAACTATTTATTCTCCATTGCTACTCATTTGTTCTCCATTCTCTATATAGAAATGGAAATGAAAAATCAAAGAAATATTGATGATGATCTTGAGGTTAGAACATTGTAATATCTTATTTTTCTTAATATTTTTGTCCTTTTATTACTTTAGTTCATGGTTGATTGAAATGCTTTTGTTTGTTTCTATACAACTTCATCCCACTCGGAGGAGGCCGATATGAGAAGAACGAAGAGCTTGTGTTTGCTTCGTCATAATGTGCGCAGCGGTGGTAGAATTAACATTGGGTGTCTCTTAACTTTGGATCTTAGTAATATTCGAACAACTTTGTTAATCTTCCAATGAGCTTTTGTGTTACCCATTTTAGATTAGCTTTAACTAATTGTATTATTATTTATGCATAATATATTTCTCTTAAAATGTAAATATGTTCGAATTCTTTGGACTGCACTAGAATAAAATCTTGTTTAGGGACAACGTACTAAAGACTTAATAAAGCAATTGCTTAATATGGCATTGGTTTTTTGTTTTGTTTTACTAAATGGCATGTGCAATGTTTATGCCGCACAAAATTGAGCAAACCCATTACCCATCCTATGGGAAGATATATATACTTCCTTGGATACACATAGAAGTGATAGAACATATTACATTTAATTGTTCAGCATTTTATTCAACTATTATGCAAATGTACAACTATTGTTTTTGGTAATAGTTCGTGCATTGAAAACTTGACCTTATTGATTATGAATATGATCCTATCATATAAATTTTAAGTTGATTCATTATTCATACATGAAAATACTTGTTTAAAGATCATATTTTACTCAACTTTCATGACATTATATGTATGCACCTATTTTGTGTGTGATTGTGTATTATATTACAATTTTAAAATCAGAAAATGTTTAATCGACCAAATGTTTACAAGACGTAAACATCCTTAGGGACACAACATAAATAGGATTCAACAAAAGTATATAAACAATACTATACAAATTCCGTTAACAAGCATTGTATCACATGACATTTTGATATTTTCACGTTTTATGTGTAAACGATATACAAAATACTTAACCATGCAATATTGCAACTATAGTTGTTTGCCGCTAGAAAATCACGTTGCTAAAAGAAATGTTGAAAATATATGTTTCAAAGAGAAACTATTAATAGATATCGAAAATCGGGTTGACCCGGGACGCTTCAAACCCGGCGGGTTGACCCGGTTTAATTTGACCTGTTTTTACCCAACCCGTCGGGTTGACTCGGTTTAAATTGACCCATTTTTTGACTGGACCGTTGAACTACCCGGGTCGAACCGGGTTTCAAAACATTATGGTTAATCCTCAAATCCTCAAACTTTTATTATTTTTTGCTTATAACCCATAAACATTTTTTTATGATGAAAACTATATGCCGCTATAAAATCCCGTTGCTATGCACGGGTACTCGTCTAGTGTTCATTAATGTACCTTTTTGTTTTGAAAATTGCATTTTCATTCGTTTGTGTTATTTACTTCTCATGTTTGATCATAAAATTACTAAATCAACATAGATGCTTACACTATAACTTCTTTATTAGATAAAGAGAAAAAAAAAAGATGTAATTGGTAAAACTCAAATTTAATCTTACGTTTATGTATAATGTATAAAAATAATATTTCTCTGAGACCGAACTATATAAGGAAATTATAATTACTTGTATAAGTAAATTATAAATGCATGAAAAAAATGACAAAGAGTACATTCGCAAGTCTTTTAGGATTGTTTATCCTTACCGACCTTTCACTTTAGTGAAACTTTCTTTACAATTGGCCTAGTGTTATCAATGACAACAAACACCTGCTAAGTTTCATTAACTCATTCAAAGACACCTGATAAGAATTCCTACCACAAAATTCCCCATATAGGCACTAAAATACATCTTTGGTACATTAAAATACATTCATGTATTATCTAAATCAGCAACTCAACTTAATTATACATTCATACCTTGAGCAGGCGTAGAAAATCCTTCCATGACAATCATGTGTTGATACTTAATCCTCCTCTAAAAACGCACACAACAAATTGCATTACACTTTAGTGTGTGTGATAAGATCATATAGTGAGGATAACAACAAAGTTAGTTATAACATCAAATAAGAAAACTTCAGATTAGAACTA
The DNA here is from genome assembly GCA_014162995.1 of Artemisia annua. Taxonomy (NCBI): domain Eukaryota; kingdom Viridiplantae; phylum Streptophyta; class Magnoliopsida; order Asterales; family Asteraceae; genus Artemisia; species Artemisia annua. The sequence continues at coordinate 37,004 of LBNU01016757.1, read as the reverse complement.
AAGGGGTGTTTGGTTATGCTTATTAAAGGTGCTTATTGGCTTATTCAATTATCATAACACAATAAGTTTATGATAAAGCTATAAGCTTTTTTGAGAAGCTTAGTAAANAAAAAAAAAAAAAAAAAAAAAAAAAAAAAAAAAAAAAAAAAAAAAAAAAAAAAAAAAAAAAAAAAAAAAAAAAAAAAAAAAGTTACTAAAAGTTGGTGTATATAGCAAAAAAGTTAAACCATAAAAAAGGTGACTAAAAACTATCAGCTAGATAAGGCATAAGTCAAAGTTCTGTTGAGGTCTCTTTCAGATTCTATCGAGAAGCAAAAAGAGGTTAACACATAAATAATAAGTATAGAAGAATGGTTGTATCTTACATCCGTGATTACCAACTCAATAACATTATTGCAGTATAGTAACGTAATAACCTGATTAAAAACTATATATGCTTGCTTAATAATTCTCATGTACATACTTTAATTCCTTTACAACGGCCAATTATTACGTTCTTTTTTATTTTTATTTATTTATTTTTATTTTTATTTTTATGAAACATCACGTCAATGAATAAAGTTAGGTTATCACCTACGTAGTTTTTCTTTTTTTGATTTAAGAGGTGATTGTTATCAAATAAGGATTGTGATGCGTGCTTTTTTTTATATAATTTAAGGAAAACACCTTCTAAATTAAACAATGACTATCTAACCCATGTGTTTGTTTGTTTTTTTAATAATTAGCTTTGTATAATGGTTTTAACTGGCAGACATGCTGAGGTTGATGTTGATGTTATTGTTTAACTTTAACTATTGATATCATGTTGTATAAAATATGCGAGTTTAGTAGCACATAATGAGCATTAATGAAGTTAAAATATGCTTCGTAAAGTTTTTAAAATGTTTTTATGGATATTCATACATATATTTCAAATAACAATTTCATGAGTCGTTGTTATAAGTAGAATCGTGTATATTTATTTTTATATCACAGTAACTCGTGCTTACCATTTGATATTTATATTCCCGTTACTAATAATTTAGCCGTATTTAATATTTAAACCCTTGTACGCATAAATTAAACTTTTAAATAGAATAACATGAGTCCTTATTTAAAAAAAAAATATATTCTAATGGATGAAAGTCTACAACTAACAATATTAAAACTAATTCGCATATTTATCAAATTTTGTAATTTTTATGGATGAAAGTCTAAAAATTAATACTAATACTTATGTAATTTTAAACAAAGTTAATATTATAAAGTATAAGGGGTATAAAGTGTAAGGGGTTATTTGTATTTTTTCTAAAGTTATTAAAAAACATGGAAACTTGTAATTTTATACTTAGCTCTATATAATTTATTTAAAATTCAACCACTAAAGTTTTATTAATTACTTCCTCTTTTTTTAAGTTTTTGTTTTCATAAATATGACACCTATATTTTTATGCATTTTTTTTTCTTAACCGATTTTCTCCACCAAATTTTTAAAATTTGACCAAAATTAATTTAATTTTGACTTTCTATTGACCAATCATATTGCTCTATTTCGTCTGCGTGGCAAAATCGAGCTCTCCTATTGGTCAAATTTTTTTTTCAATAAGAAGGGTTTTGCAAAAATACTCCAAAATGATGCAATTCTTTTAATATATAAAAGACTTTGATCGATTAATTCACGGGGATTAAGCACAATGTTAGACTGATCATTAGCCCACAAAACAGGCTTGGATCGACTAATATAATACTGCCCAACATTCTCCTACAAGTCGAGCAACGAAATCGCGAAAGCTCGAATTAGAGAAAAATTAAAAAAAAAAAAAAAAACTAAAAATAAAGATAAATAGAGATAGTTATCTGATAAAGAATCAAGACTTTGATCGCATCCAAACGTGGGGATAAACGTAATATGAAATAAGAGTGACTTTTTTTTGTTGGCAAATGTCAAGACTAATAACAACGCGTGACAGAGCGTCCGACTGGTGGAGGTGNCCCTTCACATTATTAGTTATAAACACATCGCAAGTTTGCTCTCCTATCTATGTGGGATAAGCTCTTGGAACTTATGTTAGAGCTTGGTAACTCACAAGGTTGTTATGTAACTCCTTTATTGGCTTGTGCTTATTGACCTGATTGTACGGGATATAGGTGGAGTTGGTATACTCTTAATCTCCAATTTCGCGTACCATTTTCAGTTTCGGAAGATAAAAATATAACATAATCCAATTTGATAGCACATTTTTATATTTCTACCAGGATCATGTTACTTAAATGGTCATGCATTCCTAGTAAACCTTTTCTATATGAAAATAATGACATTGATTTGAATTTTGAAACTTATGGTCAAGCGGAAATATGTGATAACTGCTAAAAAACCGCATTACAAATCTTTTTGCTAGAAAGCAAATTGCAAAGTTAGCCATATATTTGAGAAAAATTACAATTGTTTTGCTAGGGGTGGGTGTGCACCTGCCCCTTCTCCACCGTCGCTACTTATCCTAGTAAATTAATGTTTGTTACCGCCGCCATAAGAGTAGCAACAACCATCGTAACTGTGTCAAAGTTTGCGTTCTCATAACTTAGATAAATATTTTGTTGATCCTCAATCTTTACACTTTAGATGGTTGTTAATTTGCGATTGAAATTCATCTTATGTCTTTTGTTGTTTAAATCATTAAGTTTTAGCAGTACGTAATTTATATAAGAATGCTAACGATTGAAACAAGAAGCACCAGTGGTCTAGTGGTAGAATAGTACCGGGTTCGATTCCCGGCTGGTGCACAATTTAAGCATTCTAATCAACAAGTTACATTTTGTTAATTTCTTATAAGCAATTTCGGCATGGAGTTACCAAACAGCTGGTCCATTGTAGTCACAGCACATGAACTGCCAGACTTCCGTTTTTTAGCTTTTGGCGAAAATGATGATGTTGGGGAAGTCATGGGGAGTGGAAACACGGATGGTATTTCAAAGTTAGTCTTTGCTTTAGCTCCTCTCAACCGTCTTGCTGCTGAGTCGTAAGCACGTGCAGCTTCTTCAGGTGTGTCAAACGTCCCAAGCCAGTGTCTGCACCTCCCTATCTTGTCGCGTATCTCAGCTGACCAACGCCCCCACGGCCGCTTTCTAACCCCTCTGTAACTCTTCTCTGCACCATTCTCATTCTTCATTGGCACTACAAGATATATACAAAGTGACAAATTATACAGTATATATTTAAAAATTCCGACACGCTTAGCTAATACGTATCACTACAAGAAACAGGAGAACAGGCGACGAATATATTCCCGGCGACATATGTCGACGGGATAATACAGAAAACGACAAAAAACACGCTTGACCGAGCAAGTCTCCGTTGAATTTTTGGGGCCCACATGATCCCGTCGACATGTCGACGGGAGTATAATCACAAAAATTTACCTCCTCAATAATTGACGAAAATTGGGCGCGAAAATTTCCCGCTCATATATTCCCGTCGACATTTCGACGGGACCTTATTAATAACGAAAAAACAACGTGATTAGCGTGTAATTAGCAATAATT